>JAOEHY010030222.1:922-14387 GCA_025447955.1 Psilopsiagon aurifrons | reverse complement strand
GATAGGATGAGAAAGTTGGGGCTGTTCAGCCTGGAGAAGGCTGCATGGAGACCTCATAGCAGCCTTCCAATATCTGATGCTGGGGCCTACAAGGATGCTGGAGAGCGATTCATCAGGGGCTGTAAAGATAGGATGAGAGGTGATGATGGGACAAAACTTGAACAGGAGAAATTCAGCTTAGATATCAGGAAGCAAGTTCTTCACGGTGAGGGCAGTGAGACAACAGCTGAAGCAGCCTGGTCTAGTGGAAAGTGTCCCTGCCCATGGCAGGGGGTTGGAACTAGATGATCTTAAGGTCCTTAGCAAGCCAAACCATTTTGTGATTCTATGTAGTTCAAGTTGTTAAGTGTGGATAAGAAGAGATTTCAGTAATGAGAATTAAATACAATGGAATGGTTAGAAGATATTATGTATGACCTAAGCATAATGTGAATGTATGGAATAAGGGGTGGAAATTGTATTAGGTCTGCCTGAGATGGAGTTAATTTTCTCCACAGCAGCCCTCATAGTGCTGTTACTTGCATTAGTGGCTAGAAAGCTGGTGATAAGTCACCAGTGCTTGGCCACTGCTGAGCCATACTTGCGCAGCATCAAGGCTGTCTCTCCAACATAGTCCATCACCAGTAGGCTGGGGGTGGGCAAGATCTTGAGAGGAGACACAGCCAGGACAGCTGATCCAAACTGACCAAAGGGATATTCCATACCATGTGGCATCTGCTCAGCAATAAAAGCTAAGAGGAAGAGGGAAGAAAGGTTACTTACATTTGTCTTTCAGAGCAGCTGCCATGTGTACTGAAGCTCTGCTTCCCAGGAAGTGGCCGGACATCGCCTGCTGATGGGAATAAAATAATTTGTTTTCCTTTGCTTTTTCATGCAACTTTTGCTTTTGCTCTATTGAACTATCTTTATCTTGTCCCATGCGGGTTTTTTCACCTTAGTTTCTCTCTCTGCTTCCTGTCCTGCCAATGGGAGTAATAGAGCAATCTGGTAGGTATCTGGCCTCTAGCTAAGGTCAAGCAAGGTCAGATCTCGCAGGAAGATTACACAGATATGATTAGTGTGTGAAGGGAGAAGATGCAAAAGGCCAAGCTCAGTTAGAGCTTTGAACTGAAAACTAGCCACTGCTCTGTCAGACAACATGAAGGGCTTTTTAATGCATGTTGTAGCAAGAGTAGGCCTGAACAAAACATTGGACCAATACTTATTGAAGATGGCCATCTGACTAACAGAAATGAAGAAAAAATGGAGGCATACAATGATTCTCCCCCTCTCCTCCCCCCCACAGTTTTCAATAATACTGATGGACCTTTGGCTGGAGGACCACAAGTGCAGGAACAGTGACTTTCCATTTGTGGACACTGAAATAGCCAGGAATGAGCTGCATCAGCTGAATGCTCACAAGTCCATGGGGCCTCATGGGATTCATCCCACAGCACTAAAGGAGCTAGTGGATGTTATGACAGGACTCCTTTTCATCAGCTACCAAAGATCTTGGGAGACTGGAGAGGTCCTCGCTGACTGGAAACTAGTCAATATTATTCCAATCCACAAAAACAGCAAGAGGGAAGACCCCCAAGAAACTACAACCTGTTAGTCTAACTTTAGTTCCTGGAAAAATCATGGAGAAAATTATACCAGGTACTACTGAAAGGTATTTAAAGAACAATGCAATCATCAGGCACAGTCAACATGGGTTTATGATGAGAAAGCCCTGTTCAACTAATTTGATAAGGTCACCAAGCTAGTGGATGAAGGGAAGGCGGTGGATGTAGCTTTTCTGGACTTTAGTAGGACTTTTGATACTGTCGCTCAGAGTATCCTTCTGGGAAAGGTGCCCAGCTGTGACATGAACAGTCATACTGTCATACATGCGTGAAGGAATTTTTAGGTAACTTGGGTGCTGTCTGTAACAGAAAAGCAACAGCCTCCACAAGAGAAATTACAGAGTTCTGGATCTGAGGGCTTGGTACCTGAGAGTCAAATGAAGTGTTAAAAGTCTGGGATTTTAATACATCCGTACCCAAAATACTTAAGAGCTCTACTGCTACCATGGGTCTCAGTATCATTCCACCAGGCAGAGCCAAGTTTATCCTGGCCCTGGGGAGTTCTCATCTTTTCTGAGTAATCACTGCTGTAGAAAACCTTGCTTGAGATTTCTGAATTAACCCAGGGGCATCCTCAGCTTTAATAAGCTGATATTGAGACTCCTGCACCCATAAGAGACTGTATTTGCCATTCACTATTAATGGTATATAAGGGTGTTGTTAATAATAATTCCAAAAATTGTGGACCACTGGAAGGTGTCACTGGGACTCCCTGGGTGATGATAGGAGCTCCTCTACTTCTTTTTGGGTAGTGGGTTTGGGAGACTGGACAGAACAAGGCTGCTTGGGATGGGGGAAGTTGAGGGGATAGCACCACCCGGTTCCCATGGGCTCCCCATGGGCTGCTGGTGCTGCCCCCAGCGTAGTTATCCCACAGTCTGTGCAAGATGAACACGGGCACCCCCTCTAACTGACCTGCTGTGAATCCTATTCTGCACAGGAGATCCTATAAAAGTCTCCATTCCAGATCATGTTCCTGTTTGCCAGGATGGAGTGTGTGTGTGTGGGGGGGAAGTCTTTCTGTATTAAATTGATTGATTTCAGTATTTCAAGCATTTTGTCCCTCATTCTTATTACTCTGACCTTTCTTTAACATCTGGACCATCCTGACCCAACCTTCCCTTTTACAGATTATTGCTTTGGGGTGCTTCCCTGTCCTTATTGCCTCTCTATATGGGCTGTCCAATTTTGCAGCCTTTGGGCTATTAAGGTGTTCAAGTCCCAGGTTTTGTGGCATAAAATTAAGGCCAAGACTTTTCTGTCTGTCCATATTCTGTCCCACCTCCACTCCCCCTGCTGCACTTTGCAAGAGTACTACATCAGGATTACTTTAGGGAGCAGGAGGGAGATATGCCCTAATCCCAGTGTCTTTCTAGTAACATGTATTTTCACAGATAACAGGGGAAAATATTTGCTCCAGCCTCTGCATCAGGACTTAGGAGAAATAATCTTCCTTCCAGGGCTATTTGTCTGGCTTCAGTCTGACTAAGGATCTCAGTTCCAGCCCCCAGCTGCTAGCACCACACCATCCATCCCACCCAGTCCTCATGGGGTTCTACGCTGTGCTGCAAGGACAGCTGCCTTAGCTGCTCAGCATGAACATTTGTAGTGGTCACCATGACCCCAGGCAGCAGGGGGGCTCCCTCCTCTCTGGCAGGAGCCAGGGGTTGTACCGGCCAAGTTTGAATGTTGGGGTACAAGGAGCCTGCAGTATTTGGATGATGCTTGGGTAACGAAGTGGGAGTAGGAGACCCACCGCCAGAATTAAAGCCCTCCTCCTCATTATCCACTTTCAGTGATTCTCCCTCTGAGACCAGGCACGTAGGCTCTTGCTCTAGTTGTCGTACAACCAGAGGTCTGAGGCTTATTTGTATGTGTCTAATTGGTTTGTAACAAAACTATAGGATTCAAAGGCAACTGCTGGTGCTTCTGCATCCTTAGCTCGCTGCAAAGCTTCCAGTTCCTGCCGAACAGTATTAAACAAAGCACCCACAGCTGCCAGCGCCTCCATGAAAAGCCTGATGAAGGCCCCCGGCCACCTTCTGTCCTGCATTTATGAGCATCCTGAGTCACTTCTGAAACTCTGCTCACAGCATTTCCCAATTCAAACAATTCCCAGACACCCAGTCCCTGTCCCACCGAGGGGTTTTCTGCCCCTTAGCCTCTTGCCTTTTTCACTGCTCTGTGGCTGCCTCCTCCTGAGCATCTATGACCCGTCTACTACAGAACTCCACTCCTGGCACCAGTTAATACCACAACCCAGTTCTGTTACCTGCCCTGCTGGGCTCTGTCATGCACAAAGACACAGAGGATTTATTACTTATGTTCTTTACTTCATTACAGTTTACTACTATCAAGGCAAGTATAATTGCGATTGGCAAAAGAAGTATACCTATACTACAGCTAGCTACCAGAAAGCAAATATATATGTACACAGCAGCAGCAGCAACCAATATTAGCAGCAAGTCTATGTTTCAATATTACAAATTACTGCAGAATTAAGACTAGTAAAGCCCCAAATATACTTATCAGGAATTACTAACGTGCAGACTTTCTATTTAAATATATATAAATGTATTTAAAAACGTTACCAGTACCAAGTCCTCATTAAACT
The DNA here is from genome assembly GCA_025447955.1 of Psilopsiagon aurifrons. Classification (NCBI taxonomy): domain Eukaryota; kingdom Metazoa; phylum Chordata; class Aves; order Psittaciformes; family Psittacidae; genus Psilopsiagon; species Psilopsiagon aurifrons. The sequence continues at coordinate 10,169 of JAOEHY010030222.1, read as the reverse complement.
GATCCAAGCAGTGGGGTCAGTTGACAAAAGAAGTCTCACTTGGACAATGATCTGCATGATGAAGCTCGGGATCAGCCTGGTGTCCCCAGTGAGGGTCTGCTCTGCTGAGGAAATCTCATGGGGAAAAGGCGTCTGTGTGTGGGAAAGAGTCTCCATTTCGGGTAAAAAGTAAGTCCTTTTTATGTCACAGAGACATAAAGGGGTGTAGGATACCACCCCCCAAAACAGCCAATAGATGCTGCTATTTCTGGTTTTCACCTGGCACAGCCACTAACTGGTGATGTTTCGTATTCTCTCAGACCAATTTTTGTTTTATCAGACTGCTTTTCTGTTCTGTGAGTTACTGATTCTTCCTTTCTCAGGATGTTTTCCTCCTTTTCTAGACCGGCTTTTTTCACCTTCCCAGATGATAAGTTGTTACAGTTCCTTGTTTTTGTGCTTTGTATCAATGGTATCTCAGGAGAGCTCTGGTTTCTTGGTATTCAGCTGCACTTCAAATACGCCAGCTGCGCTCCTCAAGGACGCTTCTGGTTCCCAGGCTGGCAGGCATTTTCTCTCCTCATTTTTTTTGAGCAGACGTCTTCTTCTGTTCAATATTTTCCCCCTTATGATCAGGTTGCCTTTGTGGCTGCTCCCATCATCAGCCTAAAAGTATACCTCTCAGCAAAGCAGGAATCATCAGCTGCAGGGAACAAAGCAGAATTTCCCCATCTAAAAAGTCCCATTTATAAACTCTCTTTTGTATAGCTGCTATTAGTTGTTCAGGAACAGATCAAAAGTGGCAGCACTGGTTTGGCTTCTCCTTCTGCAATACCTATTCGGGCTAAACGCAACCTACGCCATATCATCACACTTCTGCTCAGGAGGCCATGCCATAAGCAAGAACTTCATAGTTAGAGCCTTGCTTGGACTTTCTCCTGTTCTCTGTACATTCCAGCCCCCATCTACAACCCTGCATTTTCACAGCCTGACTGTGGATAGCATCAGCGTATGAAAAAGTGTTCAGAGGAGAACATGAATCATGTAGAAACAGAGAACCAAGACTGAGGACAAAGTTAACCCTGACATGCAGGCATGGTCACTGCTCCCAGCCTGCAAACATGCAAACACTTGCCAAAAGAGGTGGAGGAAAACCTGGAGCTGGAGCAGGCTGAGTTTTAATTTGCTGCATCATTCAAACATGAAGCTGTACTTGTCACTGTGGTGCAGACTGATCAAGAACCAACAGAGTGATTCCAAACAAACAAAACATCCAGCCTGTCTACCCTGGTTACAAGTCTTCCAAAACTGAGCATTTCCCGGAGACAGTGACCTCCAAAACTCAGATCTGGAGAGAAACTTCCTCTGGATGTTTCACATTCATCCGTCCTGCTCCCTAAATGCAATGTTTGTGTCACTTGCTAAAAAAATGCACAGCAATAGGCTTTCCACATAAAGGGAAGTGATTCCGTTATTTTTCTGGAATTAAGTCTTGAATAAACTTTCCAGAAAAAAGGCTAATGAAACTACTGCATGACCTGTCAATTATTGCAGTGTTGACACTGTGACATACAAATGCTTTTAAGCACAAAAAAAAAACAACCCTTTTATATTTAATTCAGTGCTGGGTTTGTCAAGATCTTGCAAGAATTTTAAGTCTGAGTAAAGCACTGTAGTTACGCAGTTACATTCACTGAAATGTCCAGGCTTGGCTCTCTTGACACAGCACTCCTTATGCTAGAAAGATAACCCACAACCTCAGAGAGATAACAGTGAACTTTACATACAAGTATCAAAAACTACATAACAATTCCTTAATGGTTCCAGCTTCTGCTGGTGTCTCACACGGTCCCTGCTACGCTGCTTTGAAAAAGCAGTAAGTCAGCCTTCCTTCTGATGCCAGCACGGACAACACTTGATCAGTCTTATTTCAGTATGAAAAGCACGATAACCTTTCATTTTGTTGCAACCATACTCCAGGGTGGATTAAGGATCACAATTTCATATAAATGCCTACTCGGCAGATAATACAAACTATGTGATAACCTAGTAATCTAAATTTAGCCTTATGCCTCTACCCCAGACTCAATCAGATCAGCGAATGAGCTGCAAGACTTTCAGATTCATATATTATGATGCAAATGAGTTTTGTAAAATGTGACCTAGTTCCCATGTCAGGAACAGTTGGGACCAACAGCAGGAACCATGCGATGAATGTGAACAGCAGGAGCAAGCAAGGAAATTAACATTTGTTCTTAATTTGAAATGGACTTTTAATCACTTTCAGGTGCCTCAAAGGAAGTGCACACACTGTTTTCTACAATCATTCTGACAGAAGAACGCATATAAGAGGTAACTAATTGAAATGTTTGCAGCATTGGTGTCAAATGAAGCACCAGAATACAGCTCTTTCTGGATGATTTACTGAGTGCACAATGAAGGACTGTGAAATTAAAGTTTTCCAATTGATCTGTTCCTCAGAACTTATTTTGTGACGAAAATTAGTAACATATCCTCTAAGTGACTGGATATTAAATCACATCTCTCTCTCCAAATACAGTGGCTATTTTTCAGGTAAAGGCCTGATAAACTAGCTCTCTAAAGAGTCTGCTCAGGGATTTGGCTGTATGGATGTCAGCCACCTGCTTAACATGTGGATCCAGCACAATTAGTGGAAAATACCACACTCGCAAAATTCTGCTTGCACCATAACAGTGAGCCTACAACAACAAACAGCGCTGAACTCCAGCCCAAGGGAGCATTCTGGCAAACTCTACTGTTTTAAATGGGTGTGACTTGTTGAAAACCAGACAGATTTTCATCCTAAGCATAGCTGCTTCAGCATACCTTCATCACGGGAAATCATCAGCTGTAGAAGAGCTAGAACGTCGATTGCATTGAATGGGATCTCAGCTCCCTCTGGTGGAACAAGTGAATTTCTGCAAAACAGTTTAAGAAAGTTTAGCCCCTGCGACAGGCCCCAAGGCCACTAGATGATTAACGTGAGACAGAAACCAAATTCAAAATCCTCCCTTCACTTTGAAAGACTGGAACTTCTCAGAAGGTGATGTCAAGTACCAAGATTCACAACTGTTGCAGGGTGGCTGCACAAGATACAACACACTCATCATTTTCCAGCTGTGAAAGGCGGCCAGAAGAGCCTCTATCTTCCCTGATGGAGTTCTCCAGCTGTAAACTATGGTACGTAAGACAACTATCAAAGCAAATGGTAGCTTGAAGGGAAAACAAACCACATACACATAGCGTACATTTCAATATTCTCTCCGCACTAAATACACTAACCAACTCCTAGGCAGCCTCATCATCAAAATGAGTGGAAGCACACCTCCAGCACATATGAAGTATGTAAGGGTAAAGTCATCTCCAACACAAACAGCGAGCAAGTCACCCAATTGTTTGTTTCTGAAGCCTGACTGCCTACAGACCACAATGTCAAAAATACAAGAAGCCTAAGGCCAAGTCTAAGACCAAGTTTTCATCCCTTCGTCTTACACACTCTGTATAGAGTAAATCCAACCAACACTCAACAAAAGCTTTCTGAACTTCAGCGTAACTCAGATTTATCTTGAAAGGCTTAGTGAAGAGCAAGCACTAATGCCAAATAAACCATTTCTCACTACAGTTGTTCCTACTTGTCCTGAGTTCAGCAGTAGCAGTCATATTTTTCTCCTTAGTAGCTGGCGCAGCGCTGTGTTTTTTTACATTCAGCCTGGGAACAGTGCTGATAACACCGATGCTTTCAGACACAGCTTAGAATTTGGTTTGACCAAGGACTTTCTGAATCTCATGCTCTGCCAGGGAGGAGGGAAGCCAGCAGGAAGGAAAAACAGGGCACCTGACCCAAACTGACCAAAGAGGTGCTCCATACCACAGCACGTCATGCCCAGGATGGAAAAAAACAGAGAAGCAGAGACCGGTAAGGTTTGGGGTTCACTGCTGGGTCAGGCTTGGTACCAGTTGGTGAGCAGTTGCATTCTCTTTCCTTGTATTTCCCTTGTCATCATTATTATTGGTGGCAGCAGTAGTGGTTTGTGTTATACCTCGGTTACTGAACTGTTCTTATCTCAACCTGTGGGAGCTGCATTCTTTTGATTCTCCTCCCCAATCCCCTGGGACTGGGGGAAGAAAGAGGGGGGAGTGAGCGAGCGAGTGAACTGTGCGAGTGGCTTAAACCATGACACTAGTCTACAGTTTCCTCTCATTAATGGAATCAACAGCTCTAACTGTAATTAAGCCCACAACAACTAGCTGCTCTGACAAATTCTTTGTAACTCCTGTAAACAGAATCATGAGTAATTCCTGCAATCACAAACATACTACAATGACTTCTGTAATACTGGGGTCCTGAAAATGGTATCTAACACTGCCACAGAAGAGAGACTTAACAAACTGAATGAAAACAGTAGCAAAAGTATTTATTAAACACCACATTATTCAATTTCACAGTATGGGATTAAGACTCATCCACACTTGCTCCTTGGAAATAGCAGAGCTGAGTAATCCTGCGAGGATGGGGCAGGAGGTCAGGTCTGCGAAGGAAGTTTATTAAGAACACTAAAACACTGTTCCCATAGCCAGAAGGAATTTGAGGGCCAGTAAAAGAAAGAAAAGCAACGACAGCCAACCAAATACCCTTGGAGTGTTTCATGCAATGTTTTTCAACAGAGAAAAGGTTTTAAGGCTAAAGACTGAGCATGAAGTTTTGATTTCATACATTCCAATATTAAAAAACACAACCATGGCACATACAACTTAGTCTGTGTGGTAACAATTAAAAATAATTTAGTTAGCAACAGCTCTCCAAAAGGGCAGTTTTCTTCTGGCTGAAATGTCTGTATATTTAACGGGAAGTCTCATGATGATTGGAGCTTCAATAGCTTTGCTTATAGACTAGCAAAGCAGGCTGCTTTCAATCTTCTGCACGAATACCAAGTCTGCTTAAGTAGCTCTCCCAAGCTGCTTTCCTGTACTTCTCTGCTTCTTGAAGACGGTCTGAAGCTGACAAGATGCCACGTCCCACAATAATGATATCTGAACCTTTTTCACCAATAACTTCCTTAGGGCTTAGGTACTTCTGCCCAAGGTTATCACCTGAAACAGAAACACCATTTTTTTTTTGTTTTACAAAAGTGTATCTACTAAAAACCTTCAAAGAGGTGCTGGAACGGAGAACTCGTATACTGCTCCAGCTCTCGCCCTAACAATCCAAATGTGTAAGTAGAAACTGTGACTACAACTAGTGAACCCCCTGCTACACTGATACAATTTAACAGACAGCACCATCCTTTTTAGTGATTTACCAGTCACAACAGATGGAACAGTTACGCAAAGAAGAATCAATCAGGATTACTGAAGTGAGCCTTCACTTTGCTTAAAACAGGCAAAACCCCAAAACATTCACAAAAAAGCCTGATAATTTCACTTCAGGCTTCATAAGAATTAAGTATTGCAGAGAAACACATCACCTCTACCTGGTTCAGTGATAACCTGTCACATCAGTGTAACACTTCCAATTCATTCACGCCGCATCTACATCAGCATCAACAAACTTCTGTAGTTGTCAAAAACCTTTTCTTCTACTGAGCATGTGAATATGTAACCTATCTGAAGACATTTCACATGTTTTAAGGACTGTGCTTTATGGTATGCACAGACCTCAGCACATGGACAAAGCCGTCTAGTCTGCTGGCTGCCTTTCAGATCAACATACCCTGAAATGCAGAAGGCAGGCCATAATGGTGCCAAACAGAGACTCTTCCCACCAGAGAATCAGCAATCAAACTTTCTTCAGAAGTTACTTCTTCACTGAAAGCTGGATCACTTACTGTATTTACAGACAGACTATAAATGTTTCAGAAGACATTACCTCCAGTTTGCAGCTGCACCCCTGGAGTTAAGTGAAGAAATTCTGGTTTATTAGTAACTCTAGATGTAGATATGAATCCAAAAACAAAATCAGAGTTGTCTTCAGCCATCTGTACCTGAAACAGATCAGCAATCAGTTGCAAGTGATACACATAAAATTAACCTTGACTAGCAGTGTTTCTCATCCACCTTTTGACATATTAAGCTGTGCAAGGCAGCAGCGTCAAACACCTGGCTCTTACTTTACCAATGTAAAGTCACCCAGAGCTGACTCAGCCCTCACCTATCTGGCTGCACCTGCAGCCAGGAATATGAGTGTTACTATTTTTTTCTGTTATAAATACTACAGTGAATGAAGAATTAAAACTAATTAGAAATTTATCACCTCAGGAAAAAAAGCGGGAGGGGTGGTGGGGTGTGTAGAGAGGTCTGTGGGAAACTTGGCATGTCTAATAGAATTCAGAGAATAAACTGTGACCACCTCCCAGGACCAGCCTACAGCTGCAGCCCTTAACCACCACAGTCAGATTTCTGAGTCTCCAAGGAGAAAAAACAAACACAACTGTAACTGTTAAAGCTGGAGAGACTTTTGGAAGTGCAAATATTAGAAGCCCATAAAACCTCCCTGTCACAACAGTTTACAAGGTTTTAACCCAAAAAAAGACTGCCTACTTACTGCAGCTTTTGTGTATTCAGCAGTTATAAGTGACCCCTGGGAGCTCATCTCAGCAATCAGAAGACAGCCACGCTGGAGAGAAAGACCTACTTCCTTCAGACCTTTCACAACTCCAGAGCCTGGAACCACATGGGCATTAATGATGTCGGACCAGGATGCAATTCTAAACACACCCCCTGAGAACATGGATAAAAGACATAGGCAAAGCCTCATTAGAAATGTATTAAACAGGAAACACAAGTTAAACAAAACAAGCTGCATGCTTAATCATTCACATTTTAGAAGACAGCTTTACTACTCAAGCTGGACAGTTATGAGCTTAGTCTCAGACAGTTCTGACAGCTGTCTAATCACAAAGTGTAATCTCTGTTTTACTTTTCACAAATGCTTCTTAGCATCTCATCTTTAATGCTCACCAAGATGTTTATGGGAACCTAGAAATCCACCATCACAGGTGCTACCCTTCAATACAGTATGCAGGTAATTCAGGTGATACGGAACAGAAAAAAGGCTTCTACAGTTGCAAATGCAGAATTGAATGACAGCCGTAACAAGCACACAGGCATAAAATAGCAGGCTGCCACAAGAAGCCAAACTGTTTTCTCACAGCAAACAACTGATCAAAAGTACTTACTGAGCACAACCACAGATTCATAAAAAGGTTTAGGTGTAAGGGGCCTTTAGAGGGCACGCCCTTAGAGCAGGGTTAACTTCAAAGCTAGATCTGGTTGCTCAGGACCTTGTCCCCTTGAGTCTTCTCCAAGGCTGGAGATTCCACAATTTGTCTTTGCAAACCATGCCAGCACTGCAGCTACACAAACAGTGAAGTTACAGTAAATCGAAGCTCATGATAATCACCTTCATACTGATGTTTCACTGTGTTTCCAATGTCTGCAAATTTCCTGTCCTCAAAAATCAAGAACTCGTGTCGGTCTGCGAGTGTTCTTAACTCCTTTACTACCTCTTGGGTGTAATCATTCAGGATGTCTATATGAGTCTTCAGGATACAAATGCTGGGGCCCAGGGTGGCAGCTAACTGCAGCAGCTCTTTGGAGCTAGTGACATCAGCAGAAAAGCACAAGTTTGTTTGCTTCTTTTCCATGAGTGTGAGAAGCCTGGCTGCAAGAGGATGTACCCCCGGCAGATCAGCACGAGCGCTGAAGCTCAGCTCCTTGCACAGCCTCTTCACAGGAGCGGGACCATTCTGAGCCACTGGCTCAAACACATTTCCCTGAATGAATTTCTTCACCTTTTCAACCATCTCAACAGACACTTCGCCTTGCTGCTGGAGGATCTCCAACACCCCAGACAATGTGCACACTGAGTGCAAATGAATTCCACATTCCTCTAACCTGTTCTTCCCACCCTGCTCCCTGTCCAACAGCACTACGGCATCCGTGACTTTTAATCCTTCTTTCCGAAGAACTTCTGCAGTTTCGAGTACGCTAGATCCACTTGTTACCACATCTTCAATGATCAAGCATGTTTCTCCTCGATTAATCGTGCCTTCTACCAGCTGCTTAGTACCTTAAGAATAAAAAGCAAACACTCCACTAAATGAAGAAACTTCAAAAGACCCCCCGAAAGTGTCCAGATTTTAACCTGTAATGCTAATGTTAAGATCTATATATTCAAAATACACTGCAGCATATCCAGAGTGTCCAATGGAACTAGATTTCAAGAAAATAGGAATTTCACATTCACTGTAAATATGGCGACATAATTTGTTTACTTATTACCTGATACCATTTATCTCAGGTCTTATCAGTGGTAACTGTCACTGATGTGCAATTCAGTTCATAAAGATGTTACTTCTCCAAGTTAACAAAGTGCTGCTTTGGGTTCCAGAAGTTATGTTCCATTAACAAAACTGACATGGTTAACTGCACAAATTTATAACTCTGGATAAGATGCCGACAGCAATTTAGCATTGCCATGAACTGAATGCTCCAAATTACAAAACTGTTCTCCCCAGTTATTTAGCAAGTCTTTAAAGCTGCCAAGTTATTGGTGCTCTTCAGCATATTCCCTGTTTTCCACAGGCAGCATTCTGTGCTTAATATGCCTGTTAGAACAATTACATGTAGAGCCCCAAATGCCTCTGCCCTAACCAACAACAGGCACACACCCACGAAAGACCTCCTGGGGAGCAGCAACGAAGGATGTATGCTTTCTCAGGAAGCAGCAAGCAGCAGGAGAACATTATGCAAGGAGTGTGACGCTTAGACCATGACAGCCTAGAAAATCAGTACAGCTTTGCAACACATGTGCCACCAGAAACCTTGTGCCAGGCAGTTAACTGTTGTTACAACTGACTTTTCATTGACAAGAAGGAACTGCAAACATTTACACGCCTGGCACATGAACAGAGGAGTTACATTTGTTTTGACAAGCATACTTTCTAATTAAATACTGTAAAAAGAGCATAGGTCTTGTCACATGTAGAAACCCAGTTCCTACAGTAGGAGAACACTTCAGCCTTTTTTCCCCCTTCCTTCATCAAAAGCAAATAAATGGTTTCGGAAGAAACCAGAGAGGCTCCTCTTGTGGTCAGTACTCAAAATTTGTTTGGGGGTGAAATGCGTCACTGTTCTCAGCATACCAGAGAAACTGAGTTATGTATCTTGGTCTCCAGAAGATCCAAAAGAAGATCTCCAGTAATCCAAAAGCAGGGTAGTGGTGCCAAGGGGGGGGGGGGGGGGGGAA
>JAOEHY010030221.1:21643-86522 GCA_025447955.1 Psilopsiagon aurifrons | reverse complement strand
AAATCATCACACTGCTTTAGGTTTTACTCAGCTTAGATGGGATAAAACATCAGGTTATGCAAGTTACTTTCTGACATAGGTAATGACATTTGAGGAATTATTTTCTTAGATCACAATTGCTAATTAAGAAATAGTCACTACAGCACAGTTGGCATGACAGTGCTTGAAGTACTGGACAACCCTTCAGCATCAAGAGCCCATTTTTCCTCCAAGAAAGATATTTTCTTTTAGGCATATCTTCTTGAAAATATTTGGCAATGAATATCTTAATCCAAAAATAGAATATTAAAGATATTTTTTCCCACAAACATTTTAAATGTTTTAAGTTATACAGAAAACCCCTTCGGATGCTAATGTCAGGGTTTGCAAAGCTGAGCCTGCTGTGAAATGAGTCTGTGTCTAATGGTCTATCGTCATTTTCACTGGTGTGTACGTTGGAATATAGTATCTGTCAAATTTTTAATGAGTCACAGTTTTGTTAAGAAAGCCATTTTTTTATGCAAGAGAAGAGTCACACACTACCCAGCACCCTCTGAGCTGTACACAATATGCTGTTTCATCCTTCATGATGTAATACTGAGGATGGGGAAGTCATGTGCATTTCTTTCCATTCTTCTTCTAGTTTACCAGGGTGCCAATTCTGAGTAGGTGAGAGATCAACTAAAAACCCAGAAAACTGCTTTCTGGAGATTTTATCCATTCTGGTTTTTAAAAAGAAAACCACTATCCACAGTGTTTTGCTGCTTTACACACAAAAATATCCATGCAACAAAATTTGTGCAAAATAGGTGGAGTAATCTGTGATATTAAGATAGGCTCTGGCTTTAAAATATTGGGCAATAGCTAGAATCTCTTTAATCTGAATAGAGGCTACTGGTGTTCAGTATGATTAGATTAAATGCAGTGGTGGATTAAGACAGGGATCTAAGGGCAATGTGGGACTCTGGAGGCCCAGCAGAGAAAAGAGCTGGGAAAAAAAGTAACAAAGCTGTCCACAGTGAGTATCAGGAAAGGAAATTAATCAATTGAAGGACATTTGTAAGTAAGGCAATGGGAAGATTTGCTGAGACTGTTGTTTTTATTTATTTATCTCTTTTTATCTTTGCCAAAGAGGGTATTAAAAAACCTCAGGGAAATTCTTTAAAAACACAGATGCTTGAATTTCTTTCTCAAAGTTCAACATTTATTGTTGGAACCTTCTTGATTTTGAATTCTTCTCTCTGGTCTCTAATGAGATTTTTCAGCTTTTCTTGGTTTAAGATATGCTGACAATGCCATAATGTGGTCTTTCACTGTATTTTGGCATTCCTACTCATTGTTCTTTCTCTGCCCACGTTTGCTCTGTTTTTTAAATCTAGCTTTATTTATTACTCCTTTGAGAACAGGAACTGTCTGATATGCTAACAACAAGTGACAGCTTTCCTGTCACTAAGGACAGGAGAACAGACAGTGAATATTGCTGAAGTCTGAGGTAAGTTTAAAATAACAATAACTGGTACATACACTAACACTGATACTCTGTAGTGTGACTACATTCTCTGACGCAGGCTGTGCAGCAGATTCCTGTCTCCTCCCCCCTGCACTAACAGGAAGGCACAGCACAATGTTATGCAGCATGTGGCAATTTTAAATTTCTGCTGAAGCTTGACCCTTAGACAGAGGAGTAACTCTTTTGTTGTCACTCCTGAAATAACTCTACCATGAGGCTCCCTCTGTCAAAATGAATGGATTAAAAAAAAATTAACCCCACCACAAAAAACCCAAACCCACAACAAATTGGTAGGCATGAAAACAGTGAGAAACAGCAGGACAATGTCTCCCCTTCCTCCTCAAATCTGCATTTTGAAGGGAGGAAAAGGTTTGAGGTGAAGAAGATGACAGACCCAGTGTAAAGGGGAGAAACAAAGTAGGGAGAAACTCTAATTGTCCTGGAAGTAAAGCAGATTAAGGAAGCAAGGAGGAAGAAGAAGTTGATGCACTTTGGTTGTGCTTTTCTGACAGTTACTCCAGGAAGGGCTAATGAATGTAGTAATTATACCTGGCACTTACACTGTGGGAGAAGGGAATTCTTTGGAGTACAAAATGGTGAGAGTGCTCACTTAGCTGCAAGTATGGAAGTGGAAGGCAATGCAGGCTAAATACTGAACAACACTGTTTGCTAATTTGAGTAGCTCATATAAACTGTTGCAGAGCTCTTCAAAGAAAGCATCTTCTGACTAAAAATTCCTGAAACTAAATTGGGGACAAAAAAGGAAAATCTACCGCAGAGATGAGTGATGTGTTGGGAAGAGATCCTGCCACCCCATAGGGTTTTCTTGCCTTCATCTTCTATGAGCCATTATACACAAAATGTTCCCTTATGGCCTTTGATGCTCTACAGTCTATCAGAGGAATAGTCAGTTTTCTTCTACAAGATTATTTTAGCCCCTTGAAGCTAGGGTGATTCTGAGGCACTAGTTGTATCTAGTATGTGTTACCTATTCTCAGAGTAGATGATGAGATAAATAGGAAGCACTTTCCAGTTTGCTATAGTGTTGCCATTTTTTTGATGGGCTTTTGAAGTAGCACAATTTCTTCTGTTTTCATGTGGTACAAAGATAAATAGGGAAATATTACATGACCATTACAGGAATTTGATCATTTATTTGTTTGTCTGAGCATCAAGAATGTAACTTGTGCCTCAGAGTTTTCCATCTCTGCAGGTTCTTGTTGCACAGATATTTCTGATATTTCATTTCACTGAAATGAAGTACAACTTTGGGAAAAATAGTTCAGTAGATTTTGTATCAGTGCTCAATAAAACAATGTATAAAGGAAAAGCGTGTTCCATGAGACTTATGGGAGTTCTAGAGCTTTACTCACATTCTCACTGACGCTGATGTCTTCAGAGTTGCGTGCTCTGCTTTCTGAAATCTAAGAGCACCTTCTACAGGTATTGTCAGCTTGCAGGCAGAAAGTAGGGCCAAATTTAGGAGGAAAAAAAAGAAAGCTGATACAAAATTAAATACCTAGTTGGATTTGAGGACAAACAAAACAAACCCCAAAGCAATTACATTTCCTAGTTTAGGTAAGTCCAATTGAATTTAAAGGCTTGATCCATACTGGGACATTAAAAACTGCTGTAACTTGGGCACAGGCTCAGGGACTGGACTGGTAAGTGGTTAAATTCTTAGAATTGTCCCTGGTTCAGTTTTAGCTCAGGTGACTAAGAGCCATGCAGACACGGTCCAGCAATACTCTGGGACTTACCACGGGCCATGGACCATTTCCAATGGGCCATTTAGGTATTGCAACCCCGATTTTATGACTAAGACAGTTTGATAATGCAAGTGGAATAAAGATGCCCAGAGTGAGAGTCCTGGTAGGCTGTAGTTTATTGATATAGCTGAAACTGAATTAGCTTCAATGCCTCTCAGATTTGTTATAATTTCCTTTCTAAGTTTCTCCCTGCCTATGGACACAGACAAACTATGCTTGATGTTCCATTCATAAATTTGTAGCTCCAAAATAATAACTATTTATAACTTGGAGATCTTTGTAAGTTTGGTAGCTTATGGCATGCAAGAAACTAATAAATGTTGTGTATCCGGCAAAGCAGAGGCTGTAAATGGTTGGCATTTTATGAAAACCATATGCATGTCATTTTAATCCATATTGTCTGTCCATTTGGCTGTCATATAAATAAATATAAGGGCATATATCACAAAGCCAATAATCTTTAAAAATACTCCTGAATATTTTTGTAACCTCTGGTGATGGCTCAAGCTGTTACCAGAGCTTGTGTTGCATGATGGCAAAACTCGCTCTCTGTTTCTCCGTGATCTGAGCAGATGTTAGTAAAACATATATATAACACATTGTCATTGCTCAAAAAAACATGAAAAACCTTTGAAATTATTGATGTCCTACTGTCTGATCCAAGAACTAGAGATAACCAACATTGTAACTCACCTTTCAAGAATACATTACAACTTGTTTGCTCTGAAAATTCCTTTTGGCTCAAGTGAAAGTACACAGGGCAAACAAAGTTATGAAATGTGTACATAAGGTGTGAGAGGAGATGGTTGTACTGGTGTATAATTTATGGTGCTGAGCCTTCAGGGTAGTTGGTGCAATCTGACCTTTACGCTCACCATCCCATTGATTTTAATGGGACTACACAGGTATAAGAGAGCCAAAGCAGACTGAGTGATGTTCCCCAACTACTGTCAACATTGAAAGTCATGGATATTTTAATTTTTTTAATTAGAAAGCACAGAATTGTAAAATTTAGGTAGATGGATGTGTGTTTTAAGGCTTGAAGAGTTGAGAGCTACAATATTTTACAATGTGGCCACTATTTTAAACCTCATTTCTGTTGTAAAAATTGATAAATACTTTGACTGTTAGAATCCTTTCAGCTGCGTCACTATTGATTGAATTAAAGGAGTAGAAAATACCATGGTTTTTAGACTTAACAAAGGTATGGCAAGAACCAAACAGATTTAAGCATTCAAGAAGAAATATAAAGCAAGTTATAACATTTTTCAAGAGGATGTGGCACTCCCTCACTAATAGGAAAGTGACAAATCAGAGACCCAAAGTACAATGTGAGACAAAAATTTGACTGTTTTAACTTCAAATAACTGACTGACAATCTGAGAAACAGCGCCTAGAGAAGGAAATTCTGTTTTCCTTTGCAGGAAGGACATTGTCTTGAATATGGAAAACTAGAGATGGGGAAAAAGTGCCCCAGGGCTCCTCAATCCTTTCTGTTACTCTGAATTAGAGAGTCATTTTGAAAGTATTTTGTTAAAACCAAACCAGTGTCATTTGTAACCCACCACCCACTGGATTAGGTCAGCACGTTGTTACAGGCGGTGCACGCAGCAGCACAGCAACAGCTAGTCTGAACTGGATCAGGAAGAGGAATCCAGAAACGCAAAGTTCCGTAAGACCATTTCCTGTTTTCTGAATCTTTAAGGCATATTTTTTTTAATTGCTTCACCTTGAGAAATCTTAACTAAACCAGGAATGAAACCATTGAAACATGGATTTCTTGCATCCTTATGTCAAATCAAATCACATTTTTCACACTAAACCTGATTTGTAATGAAGCGAAGAGCAGCACAAAAGGACCAGTAAAGGAAACTGTGTGTATTATCTTGGCTGTTAAAAAGTGCTTTTCTGTCCTTACACAGATTGTTCTTTGAACAGTAGAAGCAAGGAAGATAGTTTCCTATGGATATATCTTTTAGGAATTTTTCTTTTGGATTTTCTGATATTTATTACAGGATGAGCTCAAACTGTTGCTTTTTCAGTGGTGACACTAACAATTTAGATGTCTTGTGTTAAAATTCTTCTACGCTGTAGTTTATTCTGGCTGAACCAAGCCAATATTTTCCAAAGCTATTGGGGATAAAGAGAAAGAGGCCAACAAAGCCACACGATAGGCACCAGCAAATATTGTAAGCCTTTTTCTTTAGGATTTATCAACTGAAAAATCAGACTATTAATGGTCATTATTTGAACCACCCTGATAAAAAATATTGATGATTTAATGATACAGTTCAAATTGCACTCGAGTTTAAACTTTAAAGTATTCTGCATACCTTTGGCATGTGCTGGCCATTTTTAGGACCCACTGAAATATGAAACTTCTTAAAAAGACCTTTCAGAATGAGCTTGTACCTTAGTTAATATTACTACAAGGAACCGGAAGCACCAGAAATCCCACAGGCAAATATGTCCCTTTTTGGTAACTTAATCAGGGCTTCCAGAGCAGAAGGCACAGAAAAACATCTACACATTTTCAATTTATTCATAATTACTTTGTCAATCTTTTGACATTTCCCTTACTCTGTATTTGAACCACCATTTTTCAAAATTGTTCGAAATCATAAATTCCTGTAGAAAGTTTTTCAAGAGAATTAAAAAAGCAGTTTGTGGCTTCTGGGAGAGTAAATTCCAGGGTTAATTTATAACTAAAGCAAATGTATCTATAAAAAGAAGAAAAGCTCCATAAGAAATATGTTAACAAATGACAAGAAAAAGGAGGCTTGATAAAAGATATCAGAACTTGTTTGGCACCAGTGATTTTACGACTGAGGAATTCAATTATAGGTGTGTTGGGAGTACCAAATCACAATTCTTTAAATTACTAATAGGAGACAAAGCTCTTTAGCTCTTTATCATGGTCTGTGTGAGTTCACATGCAATGTTCAGTCCTGCCCTCTGTAAATAAACTTTTAGTGCTTACACTATGCATCTGCATTGCGAGTCTGTGTCACCAGAGTAGATAAAGATACACATTTCTGTTGAATCACTTCTCAAACATGCCTGCTGATACACTCTTCCATCAGAATGATGTTAGCCAATAGACTTCTGCCTGTAAGTTTGTAGTATTCAGCTTGGAATTATTTCCTTCTATATTATTAGCATTTTTCTAGTTTCTTGGTAGATGTGTTTGCAGAAAAGTTAAGTATATATGACATCAGTGCACTCTACAGTGATATGCAGCAAATGGTATCAGTTTGGACTCGTTTACTCCTTTGTTAGATACGTAATTGTCATAGAGGTCTTTAACCGGTGATGTAGGTTACTTACCCAAGAGGGACAGATTAGCCTTAGATCAATTGCAAGCTAACTCCTACAGTCTGCCTATAATCTAAATTGGTTTTAACGCTGTCTGCCCCTTGTTTGTTAGAGTAGTAAACCTGTATCTCTTGTCAGTCGTTGAAAGAGGAATGGCTGTTTCTGGAAACTCAAATTTGATTAAACAGGGACATCTGCCTGTTAACAGCTGCTGCAGGAAAATTTGAAGGACAGTTTTTTTCATGGCCAAATTGCAGGAGAAAATGTGCATCACTACTGTGAGAAGAACTGCAGACCAATGAAACACAGAAAGTCGGTTCAAGTTGGATTAGGAATCACCTGAAGTTGTTTTAGGAATCATCTGAACCTTCGTATGGTTTTATTGGATGTGTCACTGCTATGACATTCAAATATGATCACAACGAATTTATATCATACTGCAGTACTTTATATTACAATGTGGCATCAGTATAAGGACCTTCTATGCAGAGTGTCTACCCAGAGTACCAAGTCAACAAACTACTTCTATGTAAAGTTAAAAACCAGAAGTAATTAATTTTAATTCATTTTAAGTTCCTTTTCTTCTTTTGGTATCTGTAGTTAAGCAAAAATGTTGTTTGCATAGCAAAGGCTTAATGCATGAAGTTTTTACCCTGAATATCCAAAAAGCTAAATACTTAATTCCTTGTAGAGGCTCTTTATTGACCCACTGTCAGTGAGAAAGGCATTCTCTCTTGAATGAAAGCCGAGTAACAGTTGTTAGCTCTTGCCCATTTGTATATTTTCAAATATAAGCAGCATCATTCAGCTTCTAATTACTTAACTATCTCTGGGGGCTTCATCAAGATAAGGGTGGAGAAACACTGAATATACCCGTCTTAAGCCATTAAACAACGTTTATTAGATCTAAGTGTTTAAACACTGCTTTTGGTAGTTGATAATCAGCCCATATCGCAAGAAAGATCTTTCCTCTACAGGATAATTTAGAGCAAGAGACAACTTTAGCTCTTCTGAATCCATCTCTAGAGGAACCTCTCTCACTGCCCACCAGGGAAGCCACACTGGAAAACCTTGAGAGCTGCTTTTCCAGCCTCCTGCTTTTAGATCAGCTTCACAAAAAAAATATGCTAATATAACAAGTATGGAAATGCTGAAGTGTGTGAATTTGAGAGAGAAGATCTGTATCATGAATTAAAACGACTGCTGTAGAGGTAGTAATTGCACATCCAAAGGAATATGAATGTGTTTCAGAAACAAGCCATTATCTCGGGCAGTGCTACCCTGATTGTCTGAATGCGGGGAGTCCACAGGACTTAAAATTCCTCAAAGCTCAATCTCAAACCACATTGAAAATAAAACAACCCAGGAAGAGAAAAAAAAAAAAAAAGAGGTGAAAGATCCAGGGAAATACCTTTGTTATGTTCCTGGGGTTTTTTTAGTTAAGATGCCGCGTGACTTTCCTCTCAA
Source organism: Psilopsiagon aurifrons (assembly GCA_025447955.1). Taxonomy (NCBI): domain Eukaryota; kingdom Metazoa; phylum Chordata; class Aves; order Psittaciformes; family Psittacidae; genus Psilopsiagon; species Psilopsiagon aurifrons. The sequence continues at coordinate 78,482 of JAOEHY010030221.1, read as the reverse complement.
TCTCTAGGAATGCTTTGGATGTCTGTCAAGACCACAGAGTCATCTGTACTGTGGAAACGTATGAAAGTTGTCTCTATACGGAGCTGCCATTGCTCTTTTCCTTATCTGTGAAGGAAACACAGCAACTCCCACTGGGGAAATATCATGTTAACTTGCTCTTAAAATAAAAAATCAAGGGAAAGGTCATATCCTAATAAGCTGTGCGAATCGAAATTCCCAGGGAGCCTCAGAATGACATTGTATGACTAGGACATTAACAATTTTCCAACAATGTATTTTTGAACTGCGTACAATAGTGGTTTTAACATCTGAGAGCAAATAGTAAAATAGAGATTCAACTGGCAAGATACAAGAGCCACTTGAGCTCTGCGATTCACAGAGCATAACCCATTGATAAACTGGGGACACAGTTTGCCTGACAAACAATGAAATCAGCAACTTTTTCTGCTTTTACTGAGATGTAAATCTTGTGAGGAAGCTATTTATTGATCAGCTTATGTATCATTGTGATCTCAGTATCAATACCTTCTACCTTTCATAACTTAGGGTTATACACCAATGCTTTCCTCAGAATATCTGAGGAAGGAGGAGGTTCAGTTTGAGAGCCTGTTTAGTATGGTATGTGTGCTCTGTTGGCAGCAATTTTGAAGATGTTATGTTCAAATATTGACCAAGAGGGGCAGAATTCCTTTCCAAAAACCCATGCAGCCATTGGCATCCCACAAAAGGTAAACTAAGTAAACTGAGAGAAATTTTACAGTCAATTTTAAGGGAGCCGGTATTTGACCCCAAATTGTCTTTCTGGCTTGGTGAGCAGATAATGTAGAGTTGGACAAAATATTCCATAGTTCCAAACATTGAACCAAGTCCGGTACCACTTCACATCTGACACAGTTTAGGAATTCTCAAGAGGCAGGGGAGACCATTGTGTAATTGTATTAATTTTCCACGCTATTCCCCACATATTTACAAGCCCATCCTTATATTGGAAAGGTGTGCCTGTGTAAAGCTGTGAGGTGAAACTGTTTTCTTGTAACCCAATGAAAACCACGTTCTGCTTTGCCACTAGATTGGTGTTTAATGTATTTTGCGTTGATATATTGTCAGAAGAAAATGAAGGTGAGAAATCAAAACCAGGATCTAAATTCCCAAGCTCTCCCAGTTTAGATGGGTGTAATAGAATGAGATTATTGTTGTCCTTATTTTCATCATTGTCATATTCCGCTAAGCCAAGTCCATCATGGTTGGGGAAGGGTCAGCTAAGCTGCTGTCGAATGATTTCTTATTTTGTATAGAGTAGAGCAATATGTTTTACAACAGATGTTCACACCTTGTTACACAAAGAACGGGAAGTAAAAGGTGTTGGAAGCAGTGTACTATTGAAGACCACTTCTGGCCCCTTGTTTTAATGCTTCTCCCAAAGGTTTCAGTGGGAGTTTCGCATGTAGCGTGAATGCAAGTGTCATATCCTGATACTTAGCTCTATACGACAGTACATTGCACTGAAGGTAATCCAGATGTCCCTTAAGAGTTTATTTTTTTGATGATAATCCCAACAGTATTTTAATATGACTCTTTTTAAATACCACCTAATCTTCGAAGAGATCAACCATCTGTATTGTGATCATGCTTCAAATTCAGCGTATAGAACTTTGCAAATGATTGTTTTTTCTTTAGCAATTAAAAAGCATTAGAACAGTAAAAAGTCTTAATAACTTATCCTCAGTGTGTATCAGAGCCATATGATATTTAGTTCTTCACAAGCCTGCTTTCGGGCTTACAAAGAGTCACGGCAGTAACTTCTAGCTCCTCACACTAAAGTCACTTGCCTAGAAAAAAAATCCCCTTTAAATTATAATGGGGTATGACAGTCTAATTTATTGCAAAGTTAAATATTGCTCCAAATTCCCTCCAAAATGCAGACTAATAGCTGAATTGAAAATAAACCCATCCAGTTATCAAGTACCCCAGAGCATGGGCAAAACTCCAGTGCATGATTTGCGGTTTGTGTGTGAAAATGACTTGCACGTTCAGATAAAAGAAATGCAGTTGCATGCAATTATTCAAAATAACACTTTCCAGCAAGTTAGCTTGTTTTTTTTTTCTGTATATTAACTTCCTCCATACATGTTTTAGAAAAATATGCAACAAATTAGCTATAAATGTAAGTATTTAAATATGCATTGTCATCTTGAATTGTGGTGTATACATTTACTTACCATGTCATGAATCTGAAGGACTCTCTGCTAGCTGTCCTCTTACAGTACTTGCAGAAGAAATTCTTAAAGTATTTTAAATATAGAAAACCCAAGATGATGACAAGAACACATGACAGAGAAAGGAACTGAAATTTTCTCAATCTTTCTTCCCCTCTTTTAAATGCTGTTAAAATTTAACACCTCTGCTTTGCTTGTAGCAGTATTGTTAATGTTGCATAACCCTATAATTATTAATCTTCCTGAAACAGTGTTAGAATTGATTATACACTTTTTGCTTTAGTTGAAACTAGCAGATGCTGTCAAAGCTACAACTAGAATGGCAGTTGATATCTTTAAAGAAAGCAGGCAAGTTTACATGAACTGGGATCCCTAGATGCAATTCTCACTGTCTGATACAGAGCTTCCTAGAATATGAAAACCAGATGAACATGGGTTGAGTGGGACTCACAGAGTTTTTCTAGCTTAGAGCTGATAGATACTTCATGCTCTCCGCAGTATCTATATGCAAAATAGAGTACAATCAGAATCCTTACTGATGAAGTCAAGTATTGGTAGATTCTTTACAGCTGGAAACAAAGAAATCTACTAAAGTAACTGTTTAGCATTAGTTATTTAAGTATTTGTTTAGCATTAGATGTTAAAAATAAACCTCTTAAACTAGAAGTTAATAATTTCTTCCAAAGAGTGAACTGGTTTTAGCTGTGGATACTTTCTGTTTGGTGTCCTAAAATGATGGCATTTGAATGCTTGAAAATTTTTTTGTCAAAAATAGCAGCACCAGTTCCCATCTTCCTTTAATAGAATGACTTAGTCAGTCACTGCGCTAAACTCTGCTGACTTGCAGTGGCAAAGTGTGTGACAAGAGCGAGGGCTGCCGTGCGTGGGCTGTCTGGGTTAAAGATCCCCAACACTAAGAACTGAAGAATAACATCAAACACAAGTTTTAAAATGTTAGTTTATCGCAGAAGCAAAGAACAGTAGCAAAAGCCATGGAGCTATTAAACCAGCGCAGTTTATTGCCAGACATACATGTTTGCTTTAATGTTAATATAAATACACCCTGCTCTGTGGGTGAATGCCACTCCCAGGAAATGCAGGAGTGACATGCAGTTCACATGAAGGGACAAGGGAGTTGTGTGAAATAATGTTCCATACTTTGCCAGGTAAAAACATTTATTCTTTCACAGGGAAAGCAAGGTGATTTCAATGGACAAATTGGAAAAACTTTACTTCCAAATAGAAAGCTTGGCCAAAGTAGAGCCCACTCCCAGCAGACATATTCTGAGGTTATTAATAATATAGAGGAAGAATGACACAACAGAAAACAAAATCAAAGAAATTCCTTCTTTTAAGTTTTCAATCACGTTGTAAAATCCAAACCTTGGCAGATCTGGTATTAGAAAATCCAGTCAGTCTCTGCATCAGTAACAAAGTCATGACCTTGCAGAATTTTGCATTAATGTATCATTGTCCAGGTTATGTTTATGTTCATTTTGGTGTGCATTAATGGTATTGAAAGGAAAGATGAAATCGCGTTCTTTCCCCACCAACATTTTGTCTACTTTTTCATATCAAAAGGTTGCAGGGGAAATATTCATCTTTTTGTTCAGGTTCAAACACCACTTACGTTCGTGTTTTAATAAGTTACTTCTATATCCTTAAGAGAAAGGTATCTTGGGGTTGTTTCCCCTTGAAAAGTACTTTTAAGAGTTAAACATCTCCATCAAATTCCGTGCCACTCCCAAAGACTCGTGTCACAATCTCAGAGATATTTGTGACAGGGGCCTTTTCCCAGAAAACTCCGGAGGGGTGGGTAAGGGAAGGCTTCAATGACCCTGTGTAACAATTGAGCAGTACCCAGTTTTGAATTAGCCCATAATATTGCGCTGGTAATCCGTGACCTGAGTGCATGTACTGTGAGGTTTGCTTTCCGAGTGGCAAAGGGGAGTTTTGTTTATTAGCACTAAATGGTAGGAACAGTAATGACAGAATTTAACATAGTTTGATTTGTTCACACTGACATCCAGGACTGCAGAGTTTGCCAGGGGAATTGTTAGCCCAGAAACTGATATTTGGAACCTGTTGTATTTAGTTTGGAACTCCAGATAATGCTGTTCTGTTCTAGGTCTCCTCAGCATCATCTATATCCCAGTAGATCAGATCCTGGGCTGTTTGCTTTTTGGGGTTTTTTTGGTTCAGCAGTTACTATAGTTTTAAGTTCCAGTATACAAAAATTTTTTTCTGAAGTGTATCAAATAGACAATTCCTAACAAAATTCCTATAATTTCTGTGGAAAGTAAGAAATACCATAACATGAGAGGAGGCAAGTTGGTGCTGACTTATGGCTGATGTTTTAGAGATGGTACTTTGGCATTCTTTTTCTCAAATTGCTATTGTTTAGTCATATGCAGGTTTTGAGATTACTATTTTATATCTAGCTCTATGATAGTCTGTTTTCTGTGCTAAATTTCCTTCAGGAAGTTGCCACCTATTTTTCTTCTGGAATAAAATAGAGACTACAATGTTTTATGAAGTTCGGTTTTTTACTGACCACCCAAAAACCAAGAATGGGGAAGATTCTTTTGATGCCCTTGCCTTGTAGTCCAATAGAAGAATCAGAAGTGGAGCTGTTCAAGGTAACTTAAGCTTAGAACACAGTTCATAGTTAATTTACTGGCATTCACTAATAGTTCTCCCCAATGTTGCCCAATGCTGCAATTTCAGTTACAAAAGCAAGCTTACCTACTTATAACCTGATTCTACACTCCTGGCGTATGCAGCCTGAAGTCACCTTGATGGGATTAGTTTTAAAGTCATCTGGAAAAGTGAATATTTAGAAAGATGGAGTACATGAGATGCAGAGAGCATTGATCCAAATATATGATAAGTATCCCATACTACTGAGAACAATAATTACAGAATCACATGTAAAAACATGTCAACATATTTCAGTTGGGAATATTTTGGAGGGTCAAAAGTACAGTAGTCAGATGACAAAGAGATTGCTCTATTGCTGAAAAGTGGCTGAGCAGGTTATGTGCTGCTCAGTACAGTTGGGAAGGTTGATTTTTCTTAGCTAATTTAAAAGATGAAAGAGATACATTTGTGCAAGAGATGATAGATGCACAGAAGTTCATCTGTCTTTAGGAATGAATTATTTCAGTTGAGCACTGGTGCTGTAGGCTGGTGCAAAGCCTGCTGTTACACCTAAGCAAAGTGGGGCGCCCTCTTGTCTTTTGCCTGGTGTTTATCTGCTCAAAGTAATGGCAGCGACTGAGATGGAGTAAAAAGTAGGGTCCTTCAGCACTGTGCTGGGCAACAGTACACTTCGAAGTGGTATGTGTATCCCTGGTGCTACTCTTCCACATTTAGAAATGTCTGATAGAAGAGTTTCAGCAGCTAATGAAAATGCACTGCAGTAACAGTGTGTGAAGGAATGCGTTCCACACAAAGTTTAAACATATTTTTGTGCTAGATTAATCTGAGGGAGCATCTAGAAGAGCAGAATGCTGAATGTGAAGCCTTCTTTGGTACTATATACTGCTTTTTCAGGCTTTGAAGTGTTTGATCTAGCTTGACATCACTGAGTGTAGTGGTAGTACGTACATGTATGCGGAGAGTATTATAGTTGGCATATGTCAGAAATGACATATAATTATATATAAGAATAATTATACCTAGGGAAGTGTGTTCCCTGTTATGCTGAGATATTTTCTGTACTTAATGCACAAATAGTGTCAAGCTGCATTAATGAACCAGTTTTGCAACATGGGGCTTTTTAACTTTTAGGACTTAGTGATTGTCCAACACTTACAATATTTTAAGTGATATTATATAAAACCCGATGACTTATATGGGCTCTATGTATAGCTTGACCATATTAAAATACATATTACAGTGTTAGTATTTTAGAGTTGATAGCTTTGTGATGAAAACAGCTTGTCCAATATGAGAGAAGCATTTTAATGGGTAATTTGTGATGTCTTTGACTGCCAGGAAAAACTGTAAAAGTGGGATTTAATTCAAGGAATGAGTTTAAACTCATATGTTGCGTTTGTTTCTCCTCCTCTTCCTGTGGGAGTATTCGGTATTCTGCATGGCAGGGAACAGCATTTAGGATATTAGTAAGTATATTTTACCCTGTTACAGTTGTATGTCTTATTAGCTCATCTCTTGGAACCAACACTTCAGTTTACTGTCTTGTGAACATTAAAAAGCACTGACATGGCAGGGGCTGAGGAAAGAAAAAATCCCAAGCTCCTTACCAACAGTATTATGCCTCTGTAAAAAGATCCCAACAACTTCTCTAACACACCAAATCAATTGAGGAAGCTTTATTTAAGTATCAATATTACAAAAATTCTTCAGTCTTAGTGCGAAATTTATTGCACTGAAGTCCCTTAGTTGATAACTATTCACTAAGCAGCATTTATAAAGAATAAGGGCCATGATTAGTATATTAAAGTACATGAAAAGACACAGTGGTAATGACCCAATGAACCCAACTAAACAGTGGAGCATAAGATTGTCTTGTAAAGAACTGCAGTTCTTGCACATCTTCTTGCGCGTTTTGCCATACTACATGCTTAAACCTTTGATAATCTGGGGAAGGCTTATGAAGGCACAGAGGAATTTGCAAGTTCTCATATAATGCTTCGTGTGTGAGCAGAGTATCAGTTTGCTAGATAGCTTTCTTGCTAGACTTGATCACTTTGGGACAGTGCTGTTTCCTACTTAACCATATAGCAGGCGTCCGGCTGAGCATTGCATCCAGTTATTCATGGTAGCTGGGAGTTTATTTGATGAACTCTGAGCAGCTTTGTCACTGCAGTTGGTGAGAAACAGTAATTTTATATAAAAAGATGGCATTTTATGAAAACCCAAATTCTTATAGATCTCTATTACAATATCTATTGATTTATTTGTGTGCACACATGTATGATATGGAATTTGATAATATACCCTCGCTAAAGAAGTCCTTCCTTAGGGTTTTTAAATGTGTTTACATTTTAAGGAGGCGTTTAACACCATTAGCAATAAAACAATATTCAAAATAAAAAATATAAACGAGTGTTTTGCTTAACTGTGGCCTAAACACTGCATTCATATTGAAGGTATAAAGTCTTCTATTGATTTCAAAACGAGTTTGACACCTGAAAGCGCAGTCACGGCTTTTACTTAAGTCTGTATATGAAACTTCTGAATGTGGGATTTCCCCTTAAAAAACCTTTTAATGACATGCACTGAACCTACAAATCTGACTGAAAACTTCGAGAATGAAAAGGCTTCTTAACTCCTTGGTAATTTTTCTTCTTGTTGCTGTTAATAAAAAGAGCTTATATCCATTAGATTACATTCTATTTTAAAATGAATTACATTATATTACTGAGCATCTTTAGGATATATGGAAAGGCTCTGGAACACTGTCTTGGTCCCCTTCTTTAGCACAGCAAGAAGTCAGTTACGTAGAATCTGGAAGTAGATTTTTCTATCCTAATGAGTCAGTGGCAAAAAATCAGTGTAGGTTAAGCTGCACATATTACATCTTCTGAACTGTCTGAGTTTCCTGTAGTTAGTAAAACTTTCACTAGCCCTGAGTGATGTGAAGACTGCCCAGTATAAATCAATGCCACTCCTAAAAGGTACACCAAGTCCTGGAGCCAAGCACAGGCTGAGAATGTTAATGATCTTGTCAATGGGATTATGTTGTGACTTTCATGCTGATAAAGCTTTGCTATCTTGTATACAACACAGCATTTTTGGTCTGCTTTAAAATCAATTGCTTCCTTCAGTCTGATGAGGCCACTTCCATGACAAGAACAACCTACTCCTCAGTAGCTTGGCACATTTAGGTGTTCTCCTGTGCCAAAGGGAGCAAAGGTCTTTCTTAAGAAGCCAGCTTTTTCTGATTACAAAATTGAATGTGATTCATTGCCTATCTATCAGTATCCTTTTTAAATCACTATGATTCATAGAGAGTAACGCCTACATTTTATATCATGAGGTAGTTTTACAATACTGCCAGTGCAAGTTGGAGACTTGTGCCTTTCTGGTTTCCTCAAATCCCTCAAAACCAAAATGATCCAGATTTGAGCTCTCCTAAGGCAAGTAGGCATATTGTACGTACGAATATATGATCTTTGCCCTACAGAATCTGCACACGTTCATTCTGATTTTTATATTAACGGTCAGATGATACCTCATTTTTCAGACGTTTTTGTGCTTCTGGGGTGTTGGGTGATTTTGTTCAATGGAATGAAATAATCATTTCTATGTTGAAGAGTGGGAGGTATTTTTAAGACGGTTTTGAACAAAAGGCCTGGCAAGATAAGCCTTTCATCCGGGTTCAGCTGAGTTTCAGTCCACGGCACTGCACAAAGCATGAAGTGCAGCTGCCTGTAACCACAAAACTGCAGTTTTGCTGCTCAGGTATTTCTAAGAACAATTTGAGGGTTCTTTCCCACAAACTCTGAATTAACAGGGCAGAAATGGCCTCTACAGCTCAGTGCTCTGTCAGTCTGGTGACTGTAGTAGAGCACTTTCATTTCTATTGTAGCCCATCTTTTACCACCAGGAGTCCAACACCGTGCCACTTCCAGAATGTTGTACTTCTATTTTCCATGGGTTTGAAGCTCTGCTCCCGTTAAATCTGAGCTACCTTTGTCCACAAAGGGTTTCAGATATGTAAAACAGGACTTCTTACACAGCTATGATTTCCCAAAAGTCTCAATTTCTATTTAAGCTATTATTTGAGCACAGTCTTGCAATCAATTTCCTTTAAATCCTGAAATAACTTAAAGTTTCATCGATATCTCTCCAGTATCAGAATGCAGCAAACCCTACATTAAATAATTAAAATAGGACGGTAGAATTTGTAGCGTATCCGAGTAGCCTGTGGCATTTTTGAGCTTGCTTCTCACCTGCATTTATATTCACAACGATTTGTGACCCTGCAATGGTATAAAATGCTACTATTTCAAGTAAGAACTCAGGTCAGCTACCATTTTGTGTGCCTTCCATAGGCACAGAATAGAAAATCTATTTTGATTTAAACAGCTCTATTATTCTCTGAATGGGCTGTTTCTATTAGCAGCTACCTCCTCAACGCTGTAGTAAATTTTATGGACTCTGCTTTCAGTAATTACAGCTTGTAGCTGTAATTCAGTTATAGGCGTAAAATACATTTCCTACTGATTTATGAGTTGCTTGCTTTTGGCCTTTTCAAGTGTTTGGCTGTACACCATTTCTCAAGCTTCTTCTGACGTTTTACTGTGCAGCCTTGCTGAGAGGGTTGACTCCCCCCTCACTTGGTATTTGGCTTCCTGAAGGATCTTGGCATTGCTGTTCTCTCCAGCCCATGCACAGGGCACTGCTTGGTTTTCTCAGCCTGATTCTTAAGCCATGGAGTCTTCAGTGTTCCTCCATGGTTCACATTGTGGAGATGTGACAGACGCTTGCATCTGGTGGCAGTGCTTCAAGACGTTCCTGAGAGTATCTGCTTTGCTGTCACACCTTTAATATTCCACTCAGCCTCAGCTCATTGCTTTCCTCCTTGCTATCAGAATTTTGGTCCCATGCTGGTTATGCAGGTTTGTACAGTGGACTGTACAGGGCTCATACCCCTCCCACTCCATGATTAACCCTTGAGGTGTGGCTGCGTCCTGTGACAGGGGTGATACATCTCTCCTCTGCTTGAAGATTCACAAACTCATTTTGGCTAGAACCACCAGGCTTGTTTATTCCCATTCCTTCAATAGTACATTGGCCACCTTGTATCTTTTTGGTATTGTCCGGTATCTTTCCTAATGGACACGTTTGGTTTTGGCTTGAGATTTGGATCTGTGGAGCAGAGAAGAAAATGTTATCCATTGTCTTGACCTTCTGCTTGGAGTCAGGGCTGATGTTAAAAGCAGTGCACCAAAAGCCCTATCAGCTTACTTCTCCAGTAAGTCACTTGTTTGACACTCAGCATTTGCTAGAGGCCACCAGGGATTTTCTTTAGTTTTACAGGTAAACTGAGGGAGGCTTTAGAGTTCTCGAAACAAACCCATAGAAGTTTAGTTCCTCTGCAGTGAGCTCCATTTTCATTCCTGTACATACTTTGAAAAGAATCATAATTGAAAAGAATACTGAATGGCAATACCGAGTTGTCAGAAGGAGCTCGTGGATGAGGGTGGTCAAGCAGTGAGCGGTGGGGCGGGTGACACCAGCAACCCCTTAGCCCTGGTGTCCTGAAGGTTGCCCAAGTAAGCCTGGGTCCTTTTCTCACACTCATCGTGCTTTCTAGTTTGTCATTTGCTTGGAAAGACTGCTTTGGATAACTCCTACCAAGACATTGTTCAGTGCATGCATCATCACAGAAGTGAAACAACTTCTGCCCTGAATTATGCTCCTGTTTAGAATAGGTGGATAAATAAAAAGGAAAGATCCTTTTTCTCTCTGTGTCTTGGTAATGCAAACATAACATACAAGATTCTGTACTGGGGTTTTTAAAGCAAGTCTTTATAACTTGTTGCTGTTCCTTGGGTTTTCTTGCTGCAATTTGAAGCTTACTGATTTTATCAAACACTGAATTGGGGGGGGATCAGTCCACAAGGCTCTTTTTGTGTACTTTATTCACTGCTTGTTTGTTTGTTGAAGAGCATCGCTGGTTATGTCAGCAGAGTTCTTGGAAAGAAGGGTTGGTGTTTTCAGTTACGTTGTGCTCCCTCTGCTGACTCTACACAAGTATTCCAGGTCCTGCGTTAGATTTAAGAATCTGAGACCACTCGGTAGTTGTTTTCACGTATTAAACGGACTATGACCAAGTGCTTTGAGTCATTGAAAGACAGCAAAAAAAACCCCACATACTTTGGTTTATCCAAAATAAAATTAGTTTATTTTATGCAAAGGTTGTCTATCAGATAAAGTCCATTATAACAACAGATGCTATGAATGAACAATTTATCATTTTTGTGATTGAAGCAGGTATCTCCCAGAGGCTTAAGCTAAGCTTAAAGCTTCATTGTACTCAGACATAATCAGGAATACCAAAATTTCATAGAGTAATACCATCCCTGCTGAAGAAGATGGCTGTTTCAATGGTAACACAGAGAATGGGAGGGGAAAGGTAATATTCTTTCTCTGCACAAGTAGAGAACGGAGACGAAAGTCATCAGCATCTCTTTTTCTCCAGGAAAAAGTAAATGCAGTGAAATTATGCCATTTTCTCTAAATAAGAATGGGACAAAGTGATACTGTTTTTCCAAGTCTCACTAGAATCCATGACTCTCTCCACCTTCCAGAGACATCAGTTCCTCACTTTCTGAGCACAGCGTGTCACCAGACCCTGTGTCTCACACTGAGGACCTGAAAACAGCACTGATGAAAATGTTGGCTTAAGTGCCTTGTCCATTGCCACATCGAAGTTCTGTGTCAGAGGCAATGAAAGAACTGAGTTATTGCAAGGGAATGCAACAGTTTTGTCACGAGACTCTCCCTTCTCTTCTTATAGCCCTTTTGCAACTTTCTCTCCTGAAATACAAATGAAGGTTGGAGAGTCAGTGGATCAAACTATTTCCAAACTATTCCATGAAATATGTTTTATTTAAAAAAAAATAAAAATAGATTAACACCGTGTATGTATTTGTCCACATTTATAGCTGTCGGGGTAGCGTAATTATACATTGCTTTGATTTCAGTAATGTTTCAAAGCTGAGAGGCTTTGACTGGTTTTTTTTTCCCTCTGATTTTCTGCATCTCATCCGAGGTTAGGATGTTCTGGTTGCTTCATTAAATACCTCCAGGGTCATATTTTGGTAGTTTTGTCTGGAAAGAGCATGTCTAGAATGTAGTGCAACAGGCCCTTCAGGTTAACTGAGCACAGGCAGTGTTTATGGTAGAGAGGAGCTTGTGATCCAAGATGTTTTTCATACCATGATAATCTCTTCTGTTATACTTCATCTTTTCCTAATTTGACAAATGCACCAAATAACTTTCTTGGGAATTGGAAATAATTTGCTCCTGCACAAAGCAGCTGAATAAGATGCTGCTTCTCACAGTCAGCGCCATGTTAATCAAGCGTAAGCTGTTGCCATGGCTGGCAGTCAATACAGACATGTCTCATGAGTTCATGTGCCTTCCTTCGCTTCCTTGTAGATAATAGTTAGCAGTTGGCTACCTGAGGTTAAATGCAAGTAAAGGGAGTTATAAAGGCTGGTTTCATATCTTGTGCAACATTATCTCAACGGCTTCTCTCATCCACTTCTTCTCTTTCTGATGATTTAAATACTAAAGCATGGTTGTCTGACTCCATGTGAACAACATCTGCTGCCTATCTGCCCGGCCTTTGGCTAGCTGAGAATGATTTCTGTGCATGAAAATCAATCAATATTAGCGAAGATTTTATCACCTGGCTCTCACGTGAGCATGTGTGAGTGCTATGAAAGAATTCTGCAGTAGCCTGTGGCTTGGAGTTCTGCTTTGGGTGTTTTGGTGTTTGCCTGTTTGGTTGTCGGTTTTGTTTTTCCAAAAAGCCAGAAGAAGACTACCATTATTTATTATAACTTTTAGGTTTTCCAGAGGGAAATGTTGGCATTCACACTTTACAGGGATGGAAATAGACAAAATCACAGCAGAAATCAAGTAAAGTTACACGCAAAATAGAAATATTTGTAAACTATTAAACAGAGGCACAGTTTTCACATGTTGGTTTTCAATAATGCCAGAATAAAATCGGCACTTCATTGCAGTATTCACAATCTAAATTAGTCTGAAGAGTAACATCCATTTTGTTTCCAGTGCAATAGAAGGTTTATGCAATTGAACAAGATCTGCATAATCTAAGACTTAGCAGTTACATGTGAGGGTTTGAACTTTGCAACTGCAATGAAACACATTGATTTTTATACCCAACATAGCAAACCCGAAACTCTCATAGTTCAGGGATTATTATGAACAATATTTATTTGGGATCACTGTTTTATTGTATCAAGAAATGCTATAATATGCATCTTGTTGTCCAGAAATGGAGAAACACAAAACAACTGTCTCGTGTTTAGTTTGACCACAGGTATTCTTACAGTGCAGAATCTATTGCACTGAGAGCTTTGGGATTCCTTTAGCAACTTTGAATTTACTGGTGTCTTTGAGAAGCAGCCACTGACTGGTGCATCTGTCTGCCATTCACACTGCTGCTTTATACATTTCTTTTTCTTTAGCAAAACAAATCAGAAATATGTGCAAAATGAAAGTCAAACATTTTAGTCCTTTTGTTGCATGAAATCTAGTCAGACAATAAACCTTTACCACCTCTTTGCACAGATGTCATAGTAAGTAGTAGAAGTATCATCCCTGCCACTGGGAGAGCACCGAGTCTGCTTTATGTTATGTAGCACTGGGGAAGCCAAGATGAAGAACGTTCTCCACTTCAGCCCATGTAGACGCACATGCCTACGAATACTGTCTTGTCCTGTCTTGTGGTGCTGCTGCTGGAGAATGCTGTATCTCTCACAAGAGAGGTACTGCCCTGATCTGCAGGGCCTGAGAGGCAGAACGTTTCTCTGTGGTTAGATTCAAAGGTGTGTGTTTGTGAGCCCTCCCAGGCTGATTCTGGACTGGGAGTGGAATGAAATTCATGTAAATTGAGCAGAGCTCAGGCCTTGTCAACTGGGACTTACAGAACAGCCAAAGTTAACTGTTTCCAGTATAAGGAAAGCAGTTCATGTACAGGCAAACTTTTGTATTGAGCCAATCCTATCTACTCAAGGCATTTTATCATGTCAGAGCCTTATACTTTAATGGGAGACTTCAGATATACACACTTCTGTGTATGTGCATATGTACAGTATCATTGTTACCTATCTTTGAGGATATTGTAGACAGAATTATAATACAGACAACATAATAATTTCAGGTTAGATCTTAGGCAGAAGCTCTTCCCTGTGAGGGTGCTGAGGCGCTGGCCAGAGAAGCGCCCAGAGAAGCTGTGGCTGCCCCATCCCTGCAGTGTTCAAGGCCAGGTTGGACACAGGGGCTTGGAGCAACCTGCTCCAGTGGAAGATGTCCCTGTCTATGAGACCGGATGAGCCTTAAGGTCCCTTCCAAGCCAACACAAACCAGGCTGGGATTCTATGAACATAATGATTTTTCAAACCTGAAAGTAGACATTTTTTTGGTAATGGAACAATTTAGCAAAACTTTTTTAGTTGCCTGAAAATCAGAAGAGCTGCTGTTACTGGTTGTGCATGGGATGTTCACCTCTGGAAGGGGTGGAGTTTATGGGCTTCTGCTTGAGGGGTTGTAAATGGCTGCTGAGTCCAGATTTTATTACCTTAGATTGGAAACATGAGTAGCATAAAATGGAATTACTTTGTGCCCTGTGGCAGCTGATAGGTGCACCTAAATGCCCTGCTTTGCCCTTCAGTTTACTTCAGGCGTTTTTATTTCCTCTATTCCCAGCACACAGAATGTGTGTGTGATGTGAACAGATCAAGCAACAGTTAGTAGTGAAAAACCAGCACGCATGAAACACAACCCCTCATATTGAGTGAGTGTTAAAACAACAGGTTACTCGTTATGCGTTTTGTTTTGCTTCTCCTAAAACTTAGCAGAAATCTAAAGTTCTGTGCTAGAAATAATTGTCCCATGAAACTCCTCCGGTTATGAGTAGACTTGGCTGAAACAAGCAAGCAGTGCTGACTGTGAGAGCAGAGCATGCTAAGGAGTTACTGTACCCTTTTAGCTTTCAGAGTCTGTGTCCTGCAAGCCAGACCTCCGGGCTTCCATGCTGCTCTGAGTCTTTCCAACCTGTGGTGTGTCTCTCTGTACACAGTGCTTTTTGTGCACACTTTGTCTTCTAATGGCTCAGGAGTTTCACGGAATTAATCATATTGCATGTAATCAGTTTGTCCAGACCATCCCAGTTGTTCCCTGTGTTATACAGTGAAATATAGACTAGCTTTAACCTGCTGTTTAGCTGACAGTGGTTTGCAGACTAAAGCCTTTTAAATTGAGAATACAAAGCGATAATGCCTCAGAATTGTGCGAATATCTTTACAGAGGTTTTATGGATGACGAAGGAACACTAATTTTACATCTGCTTTGTGTGTAATGGAACAATTGAGCTCAATGGCAGTCATTCAGTGGGTGACTCCAGCTTGCACCCGCCTTCAGCTCCTCTAGTGCAGGGC
Source organism: Psilopsiagon aurifrons (assembly GCA_025447955.1). NCBI lineage: Eukaryota > Metazoa > Chordata > Aves > Psittaciformes > Psittacidae > Psilopsiagon > Psilopsiagon aurifrons. The sequence continues at coordinate 63,094 of JAOEHY010030221.1, read as the reverse complement.
AGGCATCCATGCAAGGGCAGGTGTCAGGAGTCCTCCGGCCTCTTGATGGTTGCCTGCGCTTGTGTTTGACCTCACAGGAACCTTATGGGCGTACCTGGGTGTATCAAGGCCTGTGGGCTGCATAGGATGAACTGGGGCTACAACTGGGGCCAGGCATTCTTCTTCATCCACTGTTGAGGCAGCCCTCCACATGCACAGTGGACATAGCTCTTAATGCTTAAAGGACTAAAAGTTGATGCTTAAATATAGATGTCTGTTGATTTGGTTTAATTGTTTTAAAGGCATGGGTTATTCCAAAAGTGGCCTCTTAGGAAGGAATCTATTCTATTTTACTGCTTTATTTGAAATGTGTTTAATGAAGACAGTTCCCAGTGTTGATGGCCAGGGATTTGCACTTTGTGCTTTCAGAACAACAGACTGGAACAGGCTATGTAACGACAAGATGCTCTGACAACCTTTAATGTACTCTCACAGGGTAACTTTCCCTTGGGGCAGTTAGAAGTTCTAATTTTGTCTTGCAGGCAGATCTTGCTTCCATTAGGGATGACATGAGCCTGCATATCCCACCCGATGGCTGATGCCTTTGGGAAGGCAGACAGCTGCTGAGTGTTTGGCTAACCTTGAACCCAACCGTGAACCCTCTACACTGCTCCACAGGACCTCTACTTTATCGGTCATGTAGTAGAATGAGTGGCAATATGGAGCTATAGGATCCCGTTTTGTTCTCCTGGAGGCAACACATATGTTGCACAGCATGGGATAAAGTAGCATCCCCTTTGGTCCCACTGCAGTGGGAATTTCTAATCTGAAATTTAAAAATAAGAGAGATATTTTACAACCTTTGCTGTGGCCATGGTAGAAGGAAAAGGTTGTGCTGTGATTCCTTAAGGCGGAAGAATGAGGGTGACTTTCCTGAGGAAAGATCAAGAGAACTGTAACCCTTTCTAGCCACTGCTACCTTAGCACTTCAGTGCAGTTGATGGGGAGGACAGTCATGGATTTACTTACCTGCAGGCCTGCCAGAACAGAGGATGATCTCAGCGTTATAGAGCAGGTCTGTTCCATGGTACTCATTTTACAACAGTTGTGGCAGTGTGGCAGTGTAGTTTTGATCCAAAGTAGATCAAATCAAAGTTCCTGTTATCTAGAGGTTAAAGGCTACTTACCTTATTGGGTCTAAAGTCCAAATTAAACAGCCAAAGTGACCAAGCCAATTAAGTTCCTTCACGTGAACTCTATTTTTGGATCAGAATGTTCTTTTTATAAATGATGGAAACTGAAAGACAAACCCTAGTTATAAACCAGCGGTTTACACTTGCTGTTACTAACAGACTTTATAGTTGAAATACATCTGAATCAAGGATGTTGGTCATCTAAGTGTCAGAAGAGGAAAACCTCTTTAAACCTCAGCCTCATTTCACTTGATTTGCTGTACATTTTGGCAGATTGAAGCTTTTGATTTGTTAACTACTTTGAAGATGTGCATAAACAGATGTAGAATGTGGAAAGTCAGAAATGAGATTTCCTTGAGCCTTGGATTTAAGCCTCTGGATAAAGCTTTTGACATACTTGACTGAGGAAAGCTTTCAAACATTTCTGGTTATTTGGAGGAAAACCACCAACTACTTCTTAACTTTTCTTAGTGCAGAAATCCGTCAGGTTTTCAGGAACTTGATGAGACTGATTAGAATATGCAAAGCTGCAAAACTACTTGTGGAAAATTTCTGATTCTATTCATATACGCGCTACTGAGAGATGCAGTTAATGTCACTGATACCTGTCTTTGGGGTTTGGGGGTTTCGTTTTTGTTTTAAATGCCTTGCACACTTACTAAAGCACATGCATATCCTACTAAATAGCCAAGTAAAATTGTATTTCATCTGCCCATTCATATTTAGTTGGTTATTTTTCCCACCTATGTTTCTGTCAGTTTCTGACAGATCAGATCAGTCCAGCAGGATACTGAAGACAGTCATAGAATCACCCAGGTTGGAAAAGACCTTTAAGCTCATCCAGCCCAACTGTTCCCCAGCACCGCCAAGGCCACCACTAACCCATGGCACTGAGGGCCTCGTCTACACAGTGTGTGAATGCTTGCAGGGATGGCGACTGCAGCCCTGCCCTGGGCAGCCTGTTCCAATGCCTGAGCACCCTCTGGGGAAGGAATTGTTCCTCAGCTCCATCTAACCCTGCCCTGGTGCAGCTTGAGGCCGTTTCCTCCTATCCCATCCCCTGTTCCTTGGGAGCAGAGCCCAGCCCCCTCCTGGGTCCATTTCAGGTGGTTTCAGAGAACAGTAAGGTCCCCCCTGAGCCTTCTCTTCTCCAGTGCTCTGTTCTAAGGTTAGCCTGAGGCCGGAATCTCAGAACATCTCATTTGCTCTTCTGACATGAGCTGGCAGAGCCTCCCTAAGAACCACCTCAAAGCTGGGTTAACTGCTCAGTGTTAGCCATGCAATGTTACTATAACCTTGTATGGTGACAAACTCACGGCAAATGATAGACGGGGCCTAAACCTACACCTTATTGAGAGTTTGCACTTGCACTTCAACCCTTTGGACATGAGACAATTGGACCTGAACTTGTTGCAGAGGTAACTAGTTTCTTTCAAAATGCCTGTGTTTCTGTTTTCAGGGGTTACAATGGTTGACACAGAAATGCCGTTTTGGCCCATGAATTTTGGAATTAGCCCCGTGGATCTGTCTGCGATGGATGATCACACACATTCCTTCGACATCAAGCCATTTACCACCGTTGATTTCTCAAGCATTTCTTCACCACACTATGAAGATATTCCTCTTGCAAGAAGCGATCAGACAAGCATTGATTATAAATATGACATCAAGCTCCAGGATTGCCAAAGTATGCTTTTAAAAACTGTATTTCCTTCATGCTCGTATCTGCTCCATTCTCTGGCAAGTGCCCTAGCAGCAAAAGGCTGTAGAAGTATTCAGGTGACTAACTGCTGTATCCTGTGTCACCATGCTTGCAGGGCAGATAGGAGAGAGAGAATACATACAGCAGCCCTTCACCCTTCCAGAGCAGCAGTTGGAGGTTGGGCAGGGTATCATAAGGTAGCTAAAATGACATTAAATGTTTTTTATCAGACACATGAACCCCAACATTTTTTATTGAAGCTGTCAGTTTTCTATTCATGTATCTTACGTGTAAATTGTCCTTCGAAGCTTTATGCACATGGTACAGAGTAAGTATCCTGGATGTTAAAAAATGTCCAATTTTTTAATGTTAAAATGTCCCAATATGCTGCATAGCATATAGATAATCCATATGTGAAATGCCAAACAGCCTAAGAAAGTGATGGAGTGGAGATATTGGCTACACCTGAGTCATAGCTTTGGTCTAACTTTTATCATGTCCCTAATGCAGGCATAGCCTTGGGGCTCCATAGGCTAGGATTAGCTATGGACTAGAAAGAGTGCTGCTCATTACCAGCTACAGTAAAAAAACAGACAGGGAGCTCTCCTTTTAAGAGCAGAAGTGTACACTTTTCAAGCAAGTTGTGCTGCACATCCCTGCTCCAAGGCGGGGTGGGAGGTTGCTGTGCCTGGAACCTTCTTCAGGATCCACACAGCCTACTTTGAGTTGCCATCACTTTTGGTTGTAGCAGTCTGTTCTGGAATTCCGCAAGGGAATTCCTGCTAGGAATCCTGTGGTGTTTAATTCTGGCTGCACTGTGAAGCAGGTGCTGCGTACATCTCGGTTGCATACGTAATAAATTAAGACATTTTCCATGCTAATAATTCCTGTTTCTTTTGTTCAGTTACAACTGTCCATAACACTCCAATAACAAGGTAGGGTACACTAGAGCTGAGGTAGGATAAACCCTCTTCAACTTTACTTAAACGATTTCCTCTTCTTTTTTCCTAGTTTAGATATGAAAGAAAAGTTCCTACTTTGTACCATGCAGCCAGTCTGGAAAATTAAGAACATTCATCCTTTTGTACTACTATGGCACTTGCATCACTTCTGAGACTTCTATGACCAGTAACTGATTTAAAGACATAATATTGGGTTGTTTGAGCTTGTTTGATGTGCAATTGCTCTCTCAATTAGAAACCTTCAGAAAAGGACCTGTATCTCTAAACTGCATCCAAAGTGCTCCCCAGGAGAGCTCAATTTCTTTAAATATCCAATATTATCCAATCATCTATTATTCAATCTGTAGGTACTTACATAATTTTTTTTACAAGATTAGAAACTCCAGCCCATCTCCCTGCAGTGGCTCTGAACACCTTGAAGCAGTGCAACCAGGTTAGATACTGGAAGGCCTTGCAAGTGTGAGGTCTCCATAGGTACATTTTTATATCCCTTTCTTCCAATCATTCCACCCTCCAGAGCTGAACACTGTATCTGTAATGTACTTTCTACATCAGAATCTGCCTCTTCCAGGTCTTTCAGCCTATATACTGCCAGTGAGAGAGTGGCTTCCAGTTTATATCCCTTTGCATCCTCTGTTTACTGCTCATTTCGTATTATGAAGCAGCGCTAAGACTCTGGCTATGTTTACTGTGATTGCTTGGGATTGACCCTTGTTTCTTCCTGTACATATTTAATTCTACTTTGAGTTTCTCTCTTCTTTACACACAGGTGCAATCAAAATGGAGCCTCCTTCCCCACCCTATTTTTCAGAAAAGGTTCAGTTGTACAACAAGGCTCATGAGGAGACTTCCAACTCCCTTATGGCTATTGAATGCCGTGTGTGCGGGGACAAGGCCTCTGGGTTTCATTATGGTGTGCATGCCTGCGAAGGTTGCAAGGTGAGTTGTCACAAAGGTGGCTCTTCTGAAGGCAGATGTGATATTATTTCCATCTGAATAATCCCTTTGTAAAAGCCGAGGTCTGTGCTTTAATAAGCAGCTTTAGTTCTTGAAGTGAATTCATAGAATCACAGAACGCTTAGGGCTAGAAAGGAGTGTTTGTTCCCCACAGCCTACAGATCAGATACTTTATGACTTCATAGGAGGAGGGGGTTTAAATATAATTTGCTTTTTTTTAGTATGTTTCTGATCTATTATAATTTTTTGTGCATTTCTTCTACTTTTGGCAATGATGCAATTCCTGTTAATTCCTGCTCTCTTGGAGATCAATTGCGGAATCTGAATTCACAGCACGCAGCAAAAGCAGACTCGTGCCTAACTCCAAAGCTCAATCCTCTGAGCAATTTAAACTTCAGACTTTGTTATTCCGATTGATTAGAGTTTCCTCACTCCATTCACACATTTCTAGATGACTATGGAAAAGTCTAATGGGATGGAAGAACGTGGCTTTCTGCTTTAAAACTCCATCAGCTTTTTTTTATGTCAATGGAATTGAGTGTTTATAACACAAAAAGGACAAATGAATGGTGTAAAAATTGACCTTTCTCAAGAATGAGAAAAGAAATGCCAAAGAAAGAAATGAATAATACTTCATTCAGCTCAAAGAAAAATATTACAGAGTTTAACATCAAATTCTCGTCTTCTCTGTTATCAGTATCTGGAGGATATGAACTAATAGGAAAGACCCAATGCAGAGCTTAAATAAAATGTGTAGCTCTGAATTAGGAACACACAAAGCAATAAGTATGTTGTTGATTAATTAAATTACAGTGAATTATTTATGGGTATTATTTATTGTGAGGAAAACCTTAATTGTTACAAGGGACAAATGAAGATAAATTTGGATAAAAGTGATTCACTTTATTCTGAGTGATCTGGGAAAGCATCTTTAAACTGTCAGAAGACAACTGATTCACTTGAGATCAAATTGCTGTTGGTAGAATTTCTGGTTTGCAGTGATTTATGAAGTCTTCTCCCCTGGTAGTAAATCTGAAATTTCACTTCATAAGAAGCTGTCCCATGAGCAGTGGAACAAATGGAGCTTGGCCTCCTTTGAGACAGTGTTCTTCATGCTCTGCATGTCTGTAGAGCTCCCAGCTTGTGTCCATTGAACCCCGCCAATTCCCATGAGCTTCCCCAGTTCCCCTCTATCAAACTAGGTTGCAAATGGCTAATGAGATCAGAACAGGAGCACACTGAGGAGCAGACGCAGACCCCATGAGCCTTGCTTCCTTTGGAAAGCTGCCTAAACCGAAGTCAGCTTCAGTGTGTGTCCAGAAGGGTGCCTTGGGTTTATCCTCACAGGGGAGGGGAGGTGATGACACTGCAGTTTCTGGTGTCCTCTTACGTGCTTCTGTGTTGACTCCAGGGCTTTTTTCGAAGAACCATCAGGTTAAAGCTGATCTATGACAGGTGTGACCTGAACTGCCGCATCCATAAAAAAAGCAGGAATAAATGTCAATACTGCCGGTTCCAGAAATGCCTTGCCGTTGGAATGTCACATAATGGTAAGTGCACACAGCAGGTGTTAATGACGTTTCAACTGAAAAACAGCATGAAACGTTAACGTGATCACTGAGTGTGCTGCTGTGACATCTGGAGTCTTCTGTATCTTTACATGAGGCAGTTTAGAAATGCACATCAGAGAGAGTGCCTCTGAGTTCAGGATTGTGTAAGGTTGAAGACTGCTTTCAATACAGAAATCAGGTGGGTAGAGATCTGCACTTATCAATATCATATAGAATACAACATGTGAGCTGTTTTACTCTGCTCTGTTCTTGCTCGTTACATGCTGGCTGTTCTTCCCGACCGTATTCCTAGTGGCTTTGCTATTTTTCAGTCCATTGTCTTGTTCTCTGACAAGACTGTTTGGAATACTGGAGCTCAGTATAAACAAGAAAACTGGACTAGAGGCTTTACTGAAACGCTGTGAATAATGACTGGAATTTGATGCATAGCACACTTACTGAGGACTGTCAGCATCACTAAGATAACACTTCCTCATACTAGGACACGACATACTTTAGATGAATGGGCCGGACTCTGTACTGGTTTACAAACCCCTCTCCTCCTCCTCCTTCCTAGGATACCCACATCTGGGCATAGATTCCAATGTGTGGTAAGTAGGAGCGTAGTGTTTCTGAGCATGCCCATTCAGCTGTCAGCCTCCCATCGCATAGTGTGTCTGGCCATGATTCCTATGTAATACATGCGCTCTGCCCTCTCCCCCACCCAGAGGTGAACATCTCCCCCCATCTGTGAACTGTGAGCAGCATTTCCATTCTGAATATGTCACAGTCTTACATAGTAAAGGTGTTTGCCATTGGGTATGGTCCTGTGATTGCCTTCTTTACAGTAGGTAAGCAAGTAGCATGGTGTATCATGATACTGCTCTCTTGCATAGAATTTAGAAGAAAGTCCCTCTGAACTTTAGAATTAACAAATCAATTCATGTGGAAATAGTTATGAATGTTTGCACAGGAACACATAATGAAGATTCTTTGCTGCCTTGCTTTGGCAAAGTGGAGTAAAAACAGGAATTAAATGTCATAACAGAGACTTATGTAATTCTAAGGATAAAATATTGCAAACATGACCGGGAAAATAACTTCTCTGTGGCTTTTTAGACCTTTCATTATTTTCAATATAAAAAATGAGTGTACTGTCCCCAAGAGGAAAGCTTAACTGTGGTTTGAGAAGTTAATACATGCACTGAATGTAAACTCATATGGGAAATGTTTTGCTACTAGAAAATGCGGCTTTCAAGTTCCTGGGATACAACAGTAGCACTTCAACATAAATCTGATTTTGAAATGCTACTGTGGGTATTCTTATAGCCATTTAGGAGGGTTTATTACGATGCTTTTCAAGGTGCATGCCAAATTTACAGCCCAGCAACACAGCTCGCAGTTCTGTCAATGGGAACCATGTGCAGCCCTAGCAAGAAGGGGATTGAGGCCGTTCGCTCTGGCTTTGTAACATAAGGGGCCCAAGAAATACTTTTAAAACTAACACTTCCCCTCCCAGTTCTGCTCAGCCACTGCCAAGGCAGGAGCTGTGGCACCAGCGGGGTGTGGGTCTGGGAGGCTGGGATGCAGCAGAGAGAGCGAAGCGGCAAAGCCATGTGTCCCAGGGCTTAAAGAAACGCTGCTGTTTGCTCTCAACGTGAGCTCACCTGACAGGGAGTCAGGAGCACTTGTAGTCAAGTATCGGCTTCTCCATTTGCCGTTTCTACCCACTCTGGTTTCCTGACATAGCATGAAGCACCCTCATTCCTCCGTCATTTATAAACAACCAGACTTACAAAAAGGAACTTAATTTCACCTTTGAAGACCCAGTTCTGCATAAAGAAGCATCCAGAAACACAACACTGGATGCTGCCAAGGACACGCAAACGCATTTAATGTTACACTTATTCACCCATCTGGGTAGTGAAATTAGCTGAATTTCAAATGCTTGGGATCAGAATGGGGATTATTTGTGCCTGAGGGTTCCAATCTATGCCTGTCTGTGCATAGATACGCTATTGCAACATGAAGAGGGACTTAGAGAAGCAGGGAATGCAGGGAGACCTTAACAGCTACAGCTACATTTTTTCACGTAGAAATGCCACATACCACTTGGCTGAAGGTTAAAAAAGACAGTAGAGTTCTCATGCCTTGAATATTGTTTTCCTTTCCTTCTCTAGCCACAGTGCTGCTTCGTGTTTAACCCTTAGTTGCTCACATTGTGTTCAGAAGTACCACTAAGCAGAAGCTTGGGGCTTGTATTTTAGAAAAGTCATTCGTTTCTCTTCTCCTCAAAGGTACTGTTTATACAAAAGCACCTACTGTAAAGAAGAGCACACATGGCAATAGGGCTTTATCATCAGTGCTGGGAGCAGTGAATTGCTGTCTGGGCACATGCCTCCAGCAAACCCAGACAGGCATCCAGCTGGGCTTTGCTGTGTTTCTAGTGTAAGAAGCTGTGGTTATAGTCTGTTTGGGGACTTATTTGTGCTCAGGAGTAATTTGGTCAATCAGAGGAATCAAGTGCTATCCAGAATAGTCTGTGAGTAGGTACGGAGACTTCTCCAAGCTGTAAAATGTGGTGTAAGGATAAATATTCTAGTTTTTTCCACAGAACGGCAAAGGGTATAAGGTAGCATGTAGTGTCTTACTGTATTCACTGTTGGCTTTATACCACTGACATTTGGAGAATACTCGAAACACAAGTAAAAGAAATGACTCGCAAAGGAAAGAGATCTCGTGTTCCAGCATGTGCCTAGACTTTCAGGATCTGCTGTTACTATCAAAGCAATTGCCATCTGAAGCCCTTCCACCCCTGCAGTGTGAGCAGCAAGCTGCGCTTCCAGGTCTCTCATACCAGCTTGCTGGCTTCTCCCTGCTCTTCCCCCCGCTGCCCACAGATCCTGCCTTGATCCACTTCCCAGGCTCCCTGGAGATAAGGAAGGTGGGCCTGCTGTGAGAATAGATGGAGGAGAGAGAAGATAGAGTAGCAAGGAGGATGAGTGGTCCAGGAAATAGAAGGTGGGACCACGGTCACGGGAGGAAGATTGAGAGAGAAGCAGAAAAGGATTCCACCCATCCTCAAAATCTTCCTCATCCACCAGAAATGCTGTGAATTCTTATCCAGCCTGTGACCTCTCCTTTTCCCACCCTGACCTCTCTAAGTAAAATCAATGTGTCCGACTTCTCCTCTTGCCTAAAATCCCACTTTCCAAATTCCTTCCGTAACCCTCCTGGTGCCTGACCTCTCCCTGACTTTAGTCTCAGTCCCTGAAAATGAGAGTGACTTCTCCAACAGGAAGGTATCAAGCCAGCACCACAAACTGAATTTTGCCCCAGATTTTGCCTACAATGCTAACAAACATTGGACAGTACCTGCTGCAACTGATAGCACAGTTATAAAACACATTCTAAACATTAAAAACAAATTAAAACTATCCTTTTGCCCATCAAATTATAGGATAAGAATGTTTGATTCATAACTAGTAACTAATAAAGTTAATTATAAATCTAATAGTTTGACAACATAGACTTTTGGGTCTTGATCACCTTTTCTTTGGGAAACTTTATGCTCAGAATTTCTGACTTGCAGCAGAAACCTTCCAGGGCACATGTGTTCATGATGTAAGGATGAAGTTTAAACATGGATCACCCATTTAGAAAGAAACAAAAACATGTGGAAACAGAGATTGCTAACAATCACACCTTCCATACAGAACCAGAGAGGTGGAATAAACCTTCCCCCAAGCACAGTTTTCAAACGCTAACACTAGAAAACATGATGAGACTCCTCCAGTGATGAGGGGCTCCAGCGTTGCTGAATTTCTTTATGTAGAAATCTGATGTTATGACGGCAGGCAACAAGATGCACCCTAATGGTTTATGGAGTGCTGAAAATGGCAAGATCTCGTTTTCATTCTCAGTGAAGTCAATTCACATGTTTAGCAGAAGACTTGATCCTATCTGCTGGATGCAAACTGCCAACGTTGGTGCCTTGCTGAATGCCACCCCTGTGATCTGATAGCTGGCAATCCTTTGTGCTGACAAACCAGTGCTGGGCGGTTCAGGCCCGTAAGAGATAACTCCATCACACTGATTTGGTTAGCTATCAGCCCCTGCATGCAGTGATAGCAGTGGGTTGGCACTGCTGTGACACTGCTGTGAGAGCTGTGTGTGCTGTGAACAGTGTTTGCTGTATCTGACTGCACTCTGAGTGCAGCACGCAAGCATTCCAGAACAGAAGCTAGTGCTTAGAACCCAGTTTACTGTATAATGATACATGTGGAAATTTTCTCTCAACATAATCTCAGCATTTAAACACATTTGCCATAGAATTCAGTGCTCTCTTTGGCAGTTGTATTTTTGTTTCCTTGCAGTTTCTTTTTGTTTCTTTTTCATTTGATACCGTCTTCCTCTGCAACTTTGGGCTTTGAGTCCCAAATAGATTATAAATAAGGGTGCTTGCAGTCGTAGAATTTAGCACAGTGAAGGCAATGCTCTGATTTCACACTGGTGTTCACAGGGGGTTGCCTGTATATATAAGAATTATATGCATCCTTAAAGCTACTCAAACAAAAATTCAATCTGATTCCAAGAAGGCAGAGTTCTGAAAGAAATAGCAAAGGAATAAATAGTATTTCAGGGTTATAGCATTTTTCATACAGTTTTCAAAGCACTTTGCAGGAAAATAAGTGTCACCATCACAGCCAAACCAAAACTACATGCTAAGAAGGCATTTACTCTAGGACTCTTCACAGTAAATGAACTGCTAACAGTATGATGAGCTCCAGTGCAATCTCTAAATGTTAGAAGCACTAGGCCTTGTAATCCATGCCTACTGTGCAAAGGCAGTTTGGTATCCTTTGGTCAGGATAGATCAGCGCACCAGAAACAGGATTCCCAAACACCTGCACTCCATATATTTTTCCATTAAGAAAATAAAGACAGAGCAAGTTGCCATCTACTATAAATTCTACACTAGTGCTATTGAAAAGTTTGAATAGACAACAATATGTCCTTTGGCAATACCAGATTTCTAGTACAAATACTGTAATTTACTTCCCAAGAGACTCTTGGACAGGAGATGAGACATGCAGGAACCAGGGTATAGGAGCACAGTCAGGGAACATTGTGTACAATCTATGCTGTCGTTTTATACTCAGAACTAAGCTTATTTGATGCTGGGAGTATCAGTGCAACAGTAGGTAGATACAGCGGGGGGGAAACTGCTGTAAGTTTTAAACCAGAAACTATCGCACTCGATCCTGGCAAACCTACTTGAGAAAACAGGCACCAATCTGCTCCCCCGGTGCCAATTTCCAGCAAGGTGTTTGCTGTCAGTCCCATTTCTGTTCTTTGAAAGAATACAATTACACAGCTGAGTTACTCTCTACTGACAGAACAGTCTCTGGTTTGAGAAACCTTTATCTTCTCCATCAAATCTCTCCATTCAGCAGTTGTATTTCATAAGCAGAGTCATAGCAGGCATATGCACTGTGGTACACCACTATCAATGTTTCAGTAGATATTTGACTGGAGGGAGATGGAGAGAAAAAAAGCAAATACATTCCTATTATTTTTAATGCCTCTGTGGAAATGCATGAATTATTTTAGAGTGAAATTAATATTAAAACATTAATATGGAAGGGGAAGCAATATGCTGAATATACTGTCCCTTTTTTTTAATCCCATTTGTAAAAATAACCTTGATGACAGAGAGTCTTGTGCCAGAGAGATTCCAGGTTATAAATCTGCTTCTGCAAAGCCCAGCTCTCCAGAATCATGTCTCACGCCGGTGTTCAGTCAACATCTCTTTCCATAATACTTCCCGTGCGCTTACAGACTGAGCTTACACAGTTCACACCAGGCTGTTGAAAATGCATATTACAATATTATATATATATAACATTTTTGTGAATGTATTCCACTTACAATACCAAAATAGTTTACAAGTAGGATTGATCATAACAAAACATTTTTCTGGCCCAAAGCACCTCATTCCTGATCTCATTGTGAAATCTCTGCAAGGACTTATAGATGCTCAGAGTTCCTCAGGACTTCTTACTGTGTGTTAAGACTTCAGGTCATAATAAATTGCACTTCAGATGTTTCTGGAAGTGGTCAATGTTTCATAGACACGGGCAACACTGATTTTCCTTTTCCATGAACAGTCCTTTACATGAGGCTGATGTTTGCCTTGCTGTCTTTCCAGATTAAAAGTAACAGTGTGAGAAGTCTTGCTAAGGCTTCACTTAGGTCTTCAGTTTGCCAATTCTCCCTCAAAACCAGATGGTGAGGAGTCGACTTTGTTGGCAAGATGCCAATCAGAATCATCAAAGTAGAACAGGGTTTTTCCCATTGATGAAGCTATTGCAAAATGCACATTTGAAAAGTGGAGACATTGATCATAAAACGTCATCTTACGAATTTCACAAATGTAATATGAAATGCACGTTAAATCTGAAACCAGGTTTAGTGAAGAACATAAGAGCTTTTAATGAAGATGTGAAGCTAGGAAATGTTGGACCACACTGTTTGATGGGGACTTCTAAGTCACCTTTAACACCTTTATTAGCCATATTGTTATTTTAACACCTTCCTGACCCCACATTTTAATTCCACGTGTTGTCCCTGTAACAATTCCTTACTTTATTTATGGAATACTTATGTTGGCTTTATTATGGTGATGACAGTTTGATTCTTTTTATTGACTCAATCCTTAAGTATCAGAAAAAAGATTTGTAAATGCTATAAAATATTCTTGGTGAGTTTTCATTCGATTTAATTCATGGAAGACTCAGACTTCATTCATTTTACATCTTCAGGAATATCTACGTGCAGAGACCATAGCAAGGTTCAGTGTTGCCAACCTCCAGAGGATGGCTTTTAAAAACAAAGTGAAAGGATTTGTGTTAACTCCAAATAAGAATTGTTAATAGTGAGAGAATCCATTTTAACTGTAAAATGAAAGTACCAAAAGAGTGTTGAGCCACAGTGCTCATGGCAGCAGATGGAGCTGAATTAATTCCTTTGTAGCTATGCTGAATCTTTTCATTCTTTTATTTCAGTTACACTCAGTACAAATATGAACTCTCCTTTTGTTTGAGATCAGTTTTTTGTGCATCACTAACATCACCATACACGCACCCATTCACACCACTCCTTTGCAGAGTGGGGTCAGTCTCAGCCATTCTAGTACCTCATAGAAGGTAATCTGAAGTTAGTAATTTCTCTTTTGACATTTTCTTTTGGAAATGTCTGTAAAAAGAGTATCTCAGTTTCTACCCACTGAACTTGGCTTCCTCTCAGGAAGCTTTTTATTCTGACATCTGAACACTCAAAGGATACCCGAGCAGATATGATGATATAGACAGCATGCAGCACTCAGAGACCGAGTCTGCTGACAGAGAACTGTAGTGCAGTTGTAAAAACAACCCATCTTGTTTCTAGAGGCATGAAATAAGAGAACTGATCAATAAGTAGAACATCTGACAAATAGGATTTGGGGTTTTTTTTAGCACAGCTAATTATTCTTGAATAGAAGTGTCATTTTTGTCCATGACCACACAGCAAGCAAACACAGAAAGGAAAGTGGCTGGTTGTTTCCAAACTAAATGCTCCCTGTATGATCATCCCTATGTATGATCATAACAGCACTTTTGCTTTATCCAAGGAAGACACTAATCACTGCAAAAATATTCAGGCTATTTCTCTTTCTTTCTAAGGCCAAAATGCAAACCTTTATCTCTTCCTCCTGTTGTTTGTTTGGATGCTCTTTTGTTTTGTTTCTGTAAAACAAACCAAATTCTGTTTCCTGAACTATCATGCAATAAATCAGGCTTGATCTTGACAGCTCATGTGAAATATTTTCCAAGTCAGTCCCCATATGAATGAAGAGTGTCTTGGAGAGGAGGCACATGGGTCACAGTGGGAGGTTTACAGCCTGCCTCAGTCGGTATTGAGCAATTGTGAGACCGTATGAGTAGGTAGAACCATTTCCTGTTCTCTCGATACTCCATGCACATAGAGTTACATGAAGAACTCAAGAACTCAGCTTTTTTCTTGCTTTTGTATTCCCTCTCCAACGTCTTTCTCCTTCCTTAATTCATTTAGTAACATTTCACAGCACTTGCCACGCTAAGTTGTGTTGAACTATTTAGGAATTTGTTCCTGCAAGGCATGGGAGTGTTCTGTTTCTAAACAATGAAGAACCTGAGATCCATACGGTGATTTGCCCAAACTAATACAAAGCTGAAAAGTGGTTCCTACCCTCAGCCAACACAATTTTATTATCTTAAAGATTCTTTCTGCTTTATTTAGATTGGAGGTAGAACCAGTGGTTTTCAGTAACTCTCCCAGGTTTGCATTTCCAAGCAAGATATTGTAATCTTACTGTTTGGGCACACAGATGATTTCCTCTTTGAGATGTGTTTTGTTTGTATTTCTTTAAAGCACTTCCGCTGTTTTGCATATATTACTGGGGAAAATCATCTTTTTCTTGCTTGCCTAAGTAGTGTTTTAATAAAGACTTCAAGAGCTCATAACAAAAGGTGACATAAAAAGCAAGTCAAATGTGCTTTTTCAGGTGCAACTACAGCTGTAGTAATTGCTTGTCATCTTCTTCAGCCATCAGGTTTGGGCGAATGCCACAAGCAGAGAAGGAGAAGCTCTTGGCAGAGATTTCCAGCGACATCGACCAGTTAAACCCTGAATCTGCTGATCTCCGAGCACTTGCCAAGCATTTGTATGACTCATACATAAAGTCCTTCCCTCTGACCAAAGCCAAGGCGAGGGCGATCTTGACAGGAAAGACGACAGACAAATCAGTTAGTTCCCTCTGTTTTGTTTTGGGTTTTTTCTGCCTTTCTTTTGAGTAAATTATTTACTACGTAGACAGCCCATCTTTAAAAAAGCCCCTTTGCTGTTGGCAGTTCCTTATTTCAAGCTGTGTCTCAAACACAGGAAATGTTTTTAGATAGGATAAGTAAACATTATTTGAAAAAACTCCAAGTTCACCTAATAAAATACTTGAAACCAGTACAAGAATGTGAAGGTCACCTTAACCTTTTTGTATTCTCTGAGCCTCTCTTCCCGTTTTCCTTCTCTTCCACCAAAGGTTATCTGCCACATCATCTGTTAAGGTGGCTATCTCGCTGTCAGGAATTGGCAGCTATACTATTCAAACATCTGTATCACAGCATATTATCATAGCTTATTATCAGTACTACCTGTTCCCAAAGGAATACTCTTTTCCTAAGTGTCAAATGATTCCCAGTGCCAACACCATTACTAGCCTTAAATACGATGCTTATTCTTATGAAGCTTTGATGACTTCCTGCATTTAAGGGGGTTATCTTGGATCAGATCAGCATCCTGTGTTGGTGCGATTTCAATCTGAGGAGAATGTACAGGAAAATCTTTGCAAAGTAAGGAATAGGGATGTATATGTTTGGAATTTCGCTGGCGATACATAACAATCTTTTCTAGCAGTGAGAAGGATGACTGATAATTATGGGAAGATTTTATTTTTGTCACTATTTTAATACTTGAAAAGCAAAGAGTTTTCCAAGTTTTATACCTTTCACTTTGGTTTATCATGATTTGTCAGTTTTACAACAGACACTGGGGTTATTTTCCTGGATAATTTCAAAGACAGGCAAGAATTTGGAAGCGTTTTAGGCTTTAAAGATGGTTAAAATAATAATTCAAAGATTGTCTCTAATTTGGTTGTGCTCCTCGCATCAAAATCCAGACGTGATGGACACTTACAATTTGAGTAGCTTTTCATCACAGAAGTTTTAACCAGCACAGTTTCTTTACTCTGCAGACAGCTGCTGTGGTAGGTCCACTTGAGCAGCACTGCTTTTTCCAACTCTTTTCTCAGTTCCCTCTCTGTATCAGAAACAGGGGAAAGAATTAACACAGCAATTTAGGGGTTTGAAGTGTGATCCTTATAACTACGTACCTGCACTGGGAAACATTCCTTCTAAAGCACATGTTTGTGCAGAGAATGAATGACTTTTTGTTGTACTCAGTGCCCCAACTGAGGAGTTTCTAGAAGGAAACAAAGGTATGACCTACTAGTACTGAAACACGCATTTTAAAAGCTTCCTCTCCAGTCTTTTTTTTCCACTATTTTACATATGTGTGCATACACATATATACAGATCTGTAGAAACTGCTTTTTCTGCTCCCAAAATAGCATTGCATCTTGAAAAACACCTCCTCCTCCTGGCTTTTCTCAGTGCTGTATGTTTACTTGTTCAGTTTCACACTGAAATCCTGGTGCAAGTGGGAAACCAGTGTCACACCTCACCCTCTGTTTAACTGCATCTCAGGGGCTGGAGCTGTGTTTGCCTGTCATTGCTGGGAAAGTCACAGCACTACTTTCCTTGGTCCTGTAAGCAGTGGACTATTGATTCAACCAACCTGTTTTGAAAGCTGAAATCCTCCTGTGCAGATGCTATTGGTCCAGTTCACAGCCAGAGCTCTGTTTTCCAATCAGCAATCCTGGTTAGGGAAGCACTGCTGGCTTCCAGTTCTCCCTCCTGCCCAGTGAAAGCAGTTGGAGCTTTCTGTTTGATTTAGCCTGAAGCAGAGGAGCGAACACTTCCACAGTCTCCATTGGCAGAACTATGGGAGTAGTAACCTCCGCTGGCAAAAGGCACCCCCAGGCTCTACAGAAAGTACCTAATTTCAGTTCTAAGAATCCCATAATAATTTAGCACTGAATAGACTTTAAAACTGGTTTAATCCAATAGGAATAGAACTGTCAGAGTTTCCAGGAGGTGATGGTGCAGCAAAGGGCTGCTGACTACAGTTAGGAAGGTTCGGGCTGGTTTGGAATCTGTTCTTCAGTATATAGCGACTACAAAAGCAGGAGAGAGAGCACCCATGTGAATAAGGCATTAGGATGAATTAGCTATGTAATCACAAGGGATCTTGAATTAAAAAATGCATTTCTCTAGTCTATTTGTTGAATAACTCATTGTACTTAAATTAATTAATCAGCTATGTTAACAAGGCTACTCACATCAGTGAGATTTCTCCATGCAGCAATGAGCTATTTAGTCATTTATCCTCCAAGAAAAAGATTCTTCAAATTCAAGATTTCCCCACTTATCCATTCCTTTAAAACCAGGAGCTTCTTCTGCATGTTGGGAAACACATTGTTTCCAGATCCCAGCAAAAGTTTTCCTGGCACTAGTTTTCCTGATCCGCTTTCAAAATGGATTTATTGCAGTTGAACTTATTTCACAGTCAGACTCATTCTTGCGTTCTGAACTGTGCTCCTGTAGTTTGTATCATGTTAGTTGTTTTCTTTCCCACTGCCAACTTGTTTGAGTTTAAATATAACCCAACTTTGTTCTTGTTAGAGGAGTTATCAGCAAAAAGTTAAATTGATCAGATAACCAATACCATAAAGTTGGTATTAGTTGCAGATTAGATGGATGGAACTTGCAAAGAACATGACAGTATAGGAAGTAATCAAAGAGTGAATATACTCTGTCTTTCTACAGTAAAGTTACATCATCTGAAGTGCAAACATGAACCTGTTCTCTGGATAGATTCTGGTTTATAGAAGCCCTTAAAATTCAGGTAAAAGGAGGAAGATTTTAATCTTGTTCCAAACTCCAAATTCAAATTCAGATGTTACAGAACTGTCAAACAAACACACAAACAAGAAAACCAATTAAAAGAAAGGGTAAAGGAAGCATCACTTTTGAAATCGTGTCCTTTACTTCCCTCCCGCTAGTGAGAAAGTACCAGCCAAAGCCCTGGGTTTACAATGTGGATTCACAGAGCATGTGAGAAGGCCCTAAGAACCGTTTGGCCTTTCTGTAAATCATTTTGACACTGTGAGGATATTTCTTTTACTAGGTTTAGGAAGGTTTAACCCTTTGGGGTTAACTACTCTGGCTATATTCCTCATCGACTTCCCAGTGTTTGCAGCTGAGGGACACCTCTGTATGCTGCTTCAGTTTCTCAGGAGGCAAATGCTCATAGAAAGGACATTTGAAAGTAAATTGCCTTTTCTTTTTATTTGCAGCCATTTGTTATTTATGACATGAACTCTTTAATAATGGGAGAAGATCAGATCAAGTGCAAGCACGTGTCCCCACTGCAGGAGGAGAACAAAGAGGTCGCAATTCGCATCTTCCAGCGATGCCAGTTCCGCTCAGTGGAGGCAGTGCAGGAGATCACGGAATTTGCCAAGAACATTCCAGGTTTTGTGAATCTCGACCTGAATGACCAAGTAACTCTCCTGAAGTACGGGGTCCATGAGATCATATATACTCTCCTGGCTTCTCTGATGAATAAAGATGGAGTTCTTGTATCGGATGGACAAGGATTCATGACACGGGAGTTTCTGAAGAGCCTGAGAAAACCTTTTTGTGACTTTATGGAACCCAAGTTTGAGTTTGCTGTGAAGTTCAATGCACTGGAATTAGACGACAGTGACCTGGCAATATTTATAGCTGTCATTATACTAAGTGGAGGTAAGTGCTGTCCTATTTGATATGATATTTTATATAACAGAATTGACACTTTTCATTCCTGTGCAAACAGGACAGTGCTTAGTGCTGCAGGATGGGAGTGTATTTCCATATAGGTTTTGATTCATTTTCAGCTTTCATGATGTTGTTTGCCCTTTTTTCAGTTTCAGGTAGAACCTGAGAACGTAAATGACCTGCTATTCATGACGGAGCTAGAAATGCCTGCTGAGTCAGCAGTGCATTCAGTTAGAAAACAAAATCAGGACTGACTCCCTGAAAACAGGAGAGGTGGAATTTCATTGGCAAGAGCTTCTGAAAGTTAAAAAGTTCTGCTGGAGAGTTTTAACCTGCAATTAGCTTGTGTGGCTTGCTAATTGTACACAAATAGCTTTGACTCCATAAGCATTTCAGAAGAGATGTGGAATTTGGCTTCCAGGATTGTTATGGGGTTTTTGATGGTTGTTTTATTCATTCGTGCAAGGTTTGGTTTGCCTTTAAAAGAGGGGAAGAATGCATTCTGCAGGAAAACTGTGCTCTTAGAGAAAAGCAGGCATCGTGTGTCTGCTCTGGTCATATTTCCTAAGATGCTCTGTTTGCATTCATCTTTATGCATTATGCTTCAGCAAACATGAACTTGCAAGCCCAGGTATCAGGCTACATGCATTCTAACACTTCATTAAACAAGACACTGAATTTTCAGCTTGTTTGAAGACAGTCAGTGTGTTCTATCTGATTCAAGGTGATGCAGCTATTATCTTTTGTGAACTACTGACTGCCAACCAATTTTAGTTCACTTATGAAGCCTTTCTATTGAGAGTCTGAGGTGTAAGATACACAGTTCAGGTTGTACTGAAGGTCTCTTGCTTCAGCCAATACAATCAAGTTAGTGATGTTGCACAAAGAACATCTTACCTCACTGATTTGTGTGTATTTTGGCTTAGAATGATTCTGCAGCTATCAATGGGAGGAATGTGCTGAATGCTCTGAATTCAGATCCTCCACAAGTAACGCAGAGAATGTTGTTAACTACATTACGATTAAGCAATCAAACACAACCACCACCTGCTATTGTTCTGAAACCAAACGTGTTGAGCGTGCATTGTTACCTATACCTTCATGTAAAATCACACACAATTACTTCTGGCACTGTGTTGCATTCAGTAAAAATGTGGTATCACAGTCTGGTTTATTAGACTAACTAAAATCCACTTCAAACAAGTGAACTTCCCAGAAGCCATCCCCTTGCACAAACCTTTGAACACGATGATCCCTGAGGACTCTGAATTAATTCAGGAAGGGAAAATATGCTATTGGTGTATTTTTGGTTGGTTTTGATGGGGGAGGAGTAATTATCCAAACCTATTAGGGCACTCTCCAGCACATGCTGATATTTTGCATTTCCTAATATAAAGAAATCTAACAGGTGAGGAACAGCCCTCTCAAAATCCACTCCTAAGTGAGAGAAGGGACCTTGCAGTCTGCAAAGCTGGGTCTCTGGTGATGCCTGGTTGGCATTAAAGGAAACAGGTATCGTGGAACTGATCCCACATGTTAGATCTCAGGAGGACAGTGATCTATCCACAGGAAAAAATGACTCTGTTGAAGCAGATTTGTGAACAAGTCTCCTTCTAAAGAGTAATTTGCAAGCAGAAGTCCATAAAGAACTACTCAATTTTAATAGTTCTTAAATAACCCTGAAGCAAAGACTGATAAAACCATAAATCCAAATAAATATCAACCAGTCCTTTCTTGGAAAATCCCTTAATTTCTTGATAGGAAAGATCTCTCACTCACTGTCTTTATTCAGAACTCTTTTTATTCCCCCCACCACCACCTCCTTCCCCCCAAAAAAGTACTTTATTTGCAAAAATTGAGTTTCTATCCTGAAAACAATTAAGCTTTGCAGGAGATTAAAGAATGTCTTTTTTAATGGAATTTACAATCAAGTATGATGTATATTGACCTGTATGCATTCTGGGGGACTATAGTGTATGGTATGGAACTGAAATCCAATTCCTCGGGGGGCTCAAATGCCCTGGTTTCTGCAAGAACTGTAGGAATATCGAGCCAGGATGATTTCATTGCAAATTTGGTTTCAAAGCCATATGATATTACCTCAAGGCCTTTACTGGCTGCAGGAACACTCTCATTCTTCAGTCACTTCAAGAGATCCTGTGCACAAACACCTTAAAAAGCAAAGCAGGTTGTGACACCGAAAGATCCTCACCGAAAGCTCTGATTTGAAGTGAATCTGTCATTGCCTTGTGAAATGACATTCATTCTGCAGCTCCACGGCACACTCTCTTATGCAGCTCGGAAGAGAAGAGAGAAGGAAAAGCGAACGATTCCAGCTGGAACATTACATGTAGAAAGCTTTTCATTGTGAAGTGTCTTTGGAATTTGCCACAAATCCTATCAAACAGTTCAGCCTTTTGACAGCAAACCAGTTGTTTTGCCTTATATGTGAAAAGGCAAAACACTCCTCTGCCAATAATAAGCTGACAAATCAACTGTAACATCAACAGAATGGAAGTATTCCTGCTTCCCGTGTCAATCATTCGACTGCTCCTGAGCTGCTCAGTGCAGCCTCACCCTCTCAGTGATTCCAAATGTCACTCTGAACACATAACAAAGCTGAAGAGTTATTCTTAATGTTGGTTCATTGTGCTTTAAAACGACAGTGCAAATGGCCAACAAATTCTGGTATTCTGGATCTGATGCTGATGAGACTGAGACTGTGTGTGAGTGGTAGGATATTATAGGATATTACCTCGGTTTAACCCAAGAAATGCTTTATGCCATTAACAGCAATGCCAAACTCTCCTTATAATGTTCTTTTACTTATGGTAGCTTTGATAAGTGGTGTACATTTGGTAAAATGAGATTTGGAAAACTTCTTTCAAGGAGGCACTCTTCCTCCCTGCTGTGTTCCACTGGGGCATACCCTCAGCCAGTGGTTAGTGCCATGGTATAAATGTTGAAGAACTCGAAGTATCTTAAAAAATCTGGTATAGAACAGAGCTGAAAATGAAGTCTGTCATTAGCAGGTTTAAGGAGAACAAGCTGGATGTCTGCGTTTGGGCAGGAAAGAGCATAGTCCAAGCTATTGGGATAATCCATATTTACAAACAGGGCAAACTCAAGCAGGTTGTTGTTAAATAAAAGGAAAGCTCAAAAGGCAATTTTGTAGCACGTTCACATAGACTTGAACTTTTGTAGGTGATCTCTGCAGCCTTTAGGATACAGCGGTGTTTGGGAGCTGTAGTAGGGAATACCTGTGAAGACTCAGACTCTGTTACTCTGTTAGCCAGACGGGCAGTCAGACTGGTACTTGAACTCACCAATGTTACTACATTCCCTTCTGTTTCTGAGTGTGCTCTTTACAGCAGTCACTGCTCTTGTTTGAACATCGCATTCATTAATTTTGTTACAACCTGAGATCATCCAAACTTGAAGTTTTGTTACTGAATTGTACCAAGGAGTAGTTCATATTTGACTGCTACACAAATCCCGCTCTGGCAAAGCTCTTAGAACAAAGAAACATTTCATAATCAGATTGAGAACTGCAGATAACCACTGTGTGCTTTGAACCACAGTCCTGGGGACTACAGTACAAGTGACAGTCCTGAAGAAAAACCTCGGACTGCTGACTCGTATCTGCCTCAGTAAAAGAAGTAGCACAGTTGTGCAGTCGCCTATACCTTTGCCTATTTTAGCATATTTAAGATTTCAGAATGTGTATTTAAATGAAAAATGTACTTGATCACAGGTACTAAAATATAAAGGTACGGGTAAAGGCATGCAGATGGCAGTTTCATATGTGAGGAACAGGAAACAAATTGTAATTACTGTTAGGGACATGAAAGAAGCACCCAGATCTGTAAGGAAGTAAACAAGGTAACTCCCCCTGACCCAGTACAGAACATCAATTCACACAGTCATACGGTTCATACTCAAAGCTAAGGGGCCAATGATCACTTGTGTGACCATTTTCTTCCTTAGAACAGCTTCCTGCAGAATTTCCAAAGCAAATGAAACAGCCGTACGACCATGAATGAAATGAAAGAAAAAATTCATAAAGACAAGTAGTAATGGAAAGAGAAATGTGGTGCTCCCTTGGCATAGTCTGAATGGATAAAAGGCAGGTCACAAATAGCGCACAAAATGGTTAAAATTCCATCAGCAATCTTCTGTAGCAGAGAGGTTTGACAGTGGTGTTCAACCTGCTTTTAGTTGTCTCTCATCAACACCATTTCAACTCTCTTTCCCTTGGCCTTCTGCAACCTAATGTCACTGTACAGTAAGAAAGCCCTGTTGTCACTCATTTGGGGCTTGTCTTTCATTCCTCTCGGCACTTCCCCTTGCAGATTTCTCTGTGAGCTCTCAAGCAGCAATTCTGTCTTTCTTAGCCTCTCCAAACGCTTCCACCAGTGTCACATCTCGTTTACTCCCATTTCTGGTACATGTTTTGGTGCAGTAACACAATGAATCTAGAGCATATGTAGTTAAGAGCACTTAACAACATGAAATACACCATCATACCTGTGTATTAAAGCTTTTGCCTCTTATTTCCTACACCACCACCCCCCTCCAATTTAGATAAGTTTCTTGGAAGAGAAACAGTGTTTTCCTCTGTAAGAAGTTTTTACTGAGAAAGTATAACAAACTGTCAACACCCAAAAAATAATGTCCATATCCTGAAGTTCTCATTCATGAAAAATCTCTCTTGCCTTCAATGGGAATTTTCCTTCCTCTCAAATTGGCTTATTTAAAAATAACATCTGATTATCTCCTCGGTTTTTGCCATAGTCATCTTTGCTGACTCTAGTTCCACTGGGTCATTATAAACCCATTAGAGTGGGGTTTTCAAAGGAGCTTAGGGCTTTTAGTTGCTTAAGTCTCACTGAACTTCAACTGACCTTGGGCACCCCAATTTGGGGGCTCCTTGGTAACCCAGTACTGATCTCCTGGGCTGCGCTGGGGAGCACAATGCTTGAACTGGGTTTCACTGCCGAAAACCTCACACCCTAAAAATTCCCATCATAAAAGAAGCAGGGGGCAAAGGGAGATTAATCCCAGAGGAAACCAAGGCCACGGGCTTTGAGCCTTCTGATTTTTTCTATCACTGAGCACTGAGTCATAGAGAGCTGGTTCAGAACTCAGCTGCAGCACAGAAGTCAGATTTAAAGCTATCGCACCCCAAAGCCAAAATCATTAACAGCTTTGACGTACTGAAAACTGGGAAGTTTCTGAGAGGTATAAAGAAGGCAGTCATGTTTTCCAGCACGTGCAGGAAATGTAGGCAATAGGAAACATCTCCAATTTGCCAAAAATTCTCTAGGTTTCTGTAAAAATGACTTGATAATCTTGCCAAAGGGCATTAATAAAGTAGCTGTTCATTTGGAGACCATTTTCTGCTTGCAGGATATCTCCTTACAGACTCTCTGAACCATGTTTTATGGCATGGCACAAATAAGTGATTTCTGCAGTACAAGCACAGCTTATTAGCATGAAACACCAAATGGAGAGAGTGACAAAATGGCTCAGTGAGTCCCATCACCTACAACTGAAAACAGCCACTTCATAAACCCACTGTCAGATGTCAAACTCCATATTTAACCTTTCAATTATTCCTACTTCTGCAAACTCTCCCCAGCCTCACCTCTGTGAGAGTTAACTGTCCTTTCCTAATCGCTGACCTACGCATGTTCATGGCTGTGGTACTCATTTGGTTTCAGTTTTAGTTCACACTGCAGTTGTTGATGTGTGGTGTTCATTGTCATATGTGAGGATTTAATAATGTTAAGTGACTTTATCATCTTTCACGGGTGTAAAATCAAGTAAATTATTGCCTCATGTTAGAAAGCAAATGTAACAAACAGTGTTACCTACTAATTGCAAGCCCTCCAGAAGGTATTTGGAGACAGACAAAAATAACAGGATTTGATTATTATGAAGAAAGGTACTAGTGGTTAAAAAAGAAAGATTTTGGTTCTTGCTGAAGAATAAGATACACCAAAGGTCATCCTGGACCTTGCAGCTGTGGCAGTGCAAGTAGCTGACCTGGGCTGTAAGTATCCATATGGAGGAGAGAGAACTCTCTGCTGGCATTTTCTGTGCAAGCCACATCTCTCAGTCCTCCACTGCCATAAGCCTTCGGGGCTGAGCTGAGGAGCTGATGCTAAAAGCTACTATGAGACTTCTTAATTGGACCTGGAACTTGGGTGTGGAGAAGAACTGAGCCTGTGGGTTTTAGATCCCCCAAGTTAGTGTGAGTGCACGAGTTGGATTTATGCCTTTTATCATTTGATATGTTAGCATCCCCCTTAGCAGGAGACATTTTTAATGGTAGTAACTACAAGCAAATCCATCTGAGTATATGTCGATGTGTCAGGTAAGTGAATTACCTGACGCAGACCGTTTATGCCCCGACTGTAAATCACTCTTCCTTTCCATAAACACTCCCAGTTTACTGCGGAATACGCATTGTAGTATTGTAGGAACCTGCCTCTGGATCTGCACCACACAAATGCTCAGACTGTTTCTGGGATTAGTTCTAAAATTTTAGCAAATTCCAGTAAAATCTCACAGACAAACCCATTTGTCAATGCTATCAGGAAGTGCTGTGCGTAAGTGCTCAATACACTAAGAAATCTTTCAGAAACCAAAAGATGAGATCGATGTTTCCACGTTCTTCATGAACTGACAACTCCCTTTTTATCCCGTAGATCGCCCAGGTTTGTTAAATGTGAAGCCCATTGAAGACATACAAGACAATCTGTTGCAAGCTTTGGAGCTCCAGCTGAAGCTGAATCACCCCGAATCCTCACAGCTGTTTGCAAAGTTGCTGCAGAAAATGACGGACCTCAGACAGATTGTAACAGAACACGTGCAGCTCTTGCAAATCATAAAGAAAACGGAGACAGACATGAGCCTTCATCCACTCCTACAAGAGATCTATAAAGACTTGTATTAATGACCACAGTAGTTCTGATCCGCTGACATAATGTATGTTCTTCAGATTGCACTATTTCTTGGAGCAAAAACTTTGCAGACCTAAGAAATTACTGTGAAGCAGCATTTAAAAAGAGAGAGCTTAGTATAGTAGATCTATTTTATGCATATTGTTTATAAAGATACATTTACAATTTACTTTTAATATTAAAAATATCTATATCATAAAATTGTTGGCAGTATTTTCAGAATTAATTTTTTAAATATCTTATTTCTTACAATTGCTTTTGCAGTATGATTGATGCTTCACGGGTTGGTTCAGCATGCAGTTCCATTTGCAACTGAGAAATAAACATCTCCTTAAACATTTCTAGGGAAACGTTTGAAGTAGTATGTTTGATTTTGTGCTCCCAAGGCAGCAGCAACGCAATGGAATCACAGACGAGTGTAACTCCCTAGGAGAGTTTCAGAGGCAAAAGTTAGAACATCAGGTCTGACAATATTTGGGCCTACCTTACTGTAATTTCTACACTGAGAGAGCTCTGTGAGGAGGTTTGGGTGTAAGAATAGGCCCATGAGCTGTGGCAAACCCCAAAGCTAGATCCCATTTCAAGAACGCATTCATATGCTCTGCTCATGGCTCTTGGGAAGCAGTCCTTTCCCAGGGCCCATGCCCCAGCAGGCACTGCTAAGGCGGCTTTCAGTCACTTGGTTGAGTCTGCAGTTGGTTGTGCAAACCACTTGGCCTGAGACCTTCCCACATTATTTGATGATCTATCATTGAACAACATATTCAGTCCCAAATGTCGTGGAGAATTGAAATAGCAGGACTCCTAAACTACAGCAAGGTTTAACTTCATTCTTTAAAACAAATACCTGTAATGGAAACCCTACTATGCTAGTTTGACTTGAGCCATCATTGCTTATCACTGGGAATGAGAATGCTTTGAGATGTCCACTGCTGTTAAGACTGTTCATTTCCCTGTATATGTTGCCCCATAATGTCACCAAGGTTTCCACTGGCAGCAAAGCACAAGAAAGTGAACAAATTGAGCAGAAGGTGAATTTACTTACACTGTCTTCATTGGGTATTCCCAGGACTGGTGTGAGATTCCCTTAGATTCACCTTTAGCCTGCCCACATTTGCTGTTTGTGAATGTGACCCTGACAAAGTCACAGGTGTGATCCACACTGGTGGACCAGAAGAGGGAATGTAGGGGGGGAAAAGCCACTAACTGTAACATATCTATTGAGTAAGGAGCCATCCTCAGTTACTATCATTAGTTTCCTCCCCATGCCCCCATTTTATTTATGTAGCAAAAAGTGTGGCTTAAACTTAGTGAGACTTCAGTGGTGCTACATAACCGGACCAAGAGGTAATGTCAGTGTATATGTGAGTAGACTGGATTTTCAGGGATCACAAATTGGCCTTAATCCCGATGTAGACCTTGAAGTTCTACACTGGTGCAAACTGTGCAATAAATAGGCTGACAGAGGCAAACAGTAAAACAAATCCTGGAGCTCATGCCTGCTGCACCTAGAATCGTTTCCTACCAGTTGCAGACAACCTCTGGGCCCATGGTCAGTGGTAGAAGTTCTGCCCACCAGGAAGTTTGGAGAATTGAATCATGCAGCCTCGAGGTTTAAAACCCACAGGTGAAATTGCACTGAGATGAAGTCAGTGTAAGGCTGAAGCGAACAGCCTTGATCTCCACCAAGTTCACAACGAGATCATTCCAGGTAACTTCGAAAGGATTGCCCTAAAGCAAATGGAATATCGCATGTTAATGCTCAAGACTGCATGTTTCCTGCACATTTCAGGCTAGACACGTGCTAGCAGAGCACCAGTTTCTGAGGGGAGCGTATGTTCTCTCTCGTTTTAAGCTGTTTTCCACTGGACATTTGAAACTTTGCCATCTATCCCTTAGTGGGAGAGCCTCTATTTAATTGCAGAGTTCACCCCCCCCCCCCCCCCCGTAGGAGGACATATCAACAATTAACTGACACTGAGATGGACCACAGCTCCAACACTGCATTCATGTAATAGAAACACACAGCAATCAAATCCAGTCTCACACTGGCTTCACTAGAAATGGGACTTCTGAATTAGCTTTAAATAAAGAAGAACTAGGACATGTTCCTGTGTAGGTAATGTTAAAACTTGTTTGAAAAGGACAGTGGAAGAGCTGCACTGACAATGAAATTTAGTCCAATACATTGTTACAGAAAGAAACTGTGCAACCAAGAAGCACATTAACTCAAAGAGCTTAATTCTACTTTAGTGCAAGTAGTAGTGGTTTTGACAGTAGCAGTTTGGCAGTGATAGGATTTAAGCTTTCTGTCCAACACGGACATATGCAATCCACATATTCTGAGAGTGGCAGCATCACCATATTCATAATGGTTGGAGGATAAAAGAGTAGACAGTTTTGCTGGAAGAGGTGTTACTCTCTATTAGGATGCAGGCCCTAACTGCCCCAAAGCCTATACTTGTCTTTCAACTGCATAAGCGGCTCTAATAAACTGTATTGTTCTTCCTACATCATGTCTTCTCTTACATTCTGATAGTTATTCATCGTGTTTTCCTCAAGTGATGGAAAATGTTAATTTTCATGTGTATTACTAATCTCAAAAATGTTCTGGTTCAAAACGGTTACATCATGGTTAGGAAGTTGGGCCTAAAATACTTCTCTACAAGAATAGGTCTTAAGGGAAAAACGCTCATTTCATGGACAATCACTATGTACTAATTTAGAACAAATGACTGTTATGAGGATACGAAAACATTTGCTCAAAAAATAGCATTTTCTCTTGTGAATTACATTCAGAATTTTGATCTAATTGTAAATACTTTCTGTTTCTATGGGACATTATTTATTAAAAACAAAAAGACTTGCTAATGGGAGTTTCTAAGTAGGTTGTCATATTTCCAGGCCCTCTGGAGTTTTGGTTAGAATGGGCTATGCCATAAATGAACAGTTTGGGTTTTGATCTCCAGTGCTACTACAAACATTTCACAACTCAAAAATAGAAAGAGTCAGCTGGTACGTGCCTGCCTTTGAAGAACTTCATTCTCCTTGTGGTTTACTGCCCTTCCTTACTCATCTGCTCCCTACAGCGCAACATCTTCAGAGCCGATGTGCTCAGTTCAATACTGGCACATTAACACAGGCTTTAAAGCTTCCGAGCTGTTATTCTGTCTTCTGTTTTACACTCATCTGCTTTTCACCGGAAAACTGCTGGAAGTAAATCCTGCCCAGAGAATGGCATCTGGTATGGCTGCACCTACCCGCAGCTCTCTGCCCATTTCCATCAGCCAGTCACCAAACCGCTCCTTGTGGAAGCTCCAGGGTCTCTATCTAACAGGAAAAAGTACCTTCTTCAGGCAAAGTTCATTGGTGACCATTTCTACAGTAAATATTGCTGTGAGTGGCCTAAAATGAAAACTTCAATGAGAGCAAAACATCACTGTTATTATAGCAAAGGCAGATGAGACCATTTTAATCACTGTTTCCATAACAGCAAAGAAAACCTGTTTATCCTACTCCTGCAGGCATCTCACTGCCTTTCAGCACTGCATGAAAGGAAGCAGCGGGGTTGTGTGCTCCTACCATAATCTTTTCCCAGCACAGCCAGCCCTTCAGTACTCTGAACTAATGAAGCCTAGAAAACGGTAACTGCTGCCATGACTTGTGTTTCCAAGCTGTGGAAGTGCCACAGGCCTGCCCTGCCCCTTCTCTTCAGCATACACGCTCCAAGCTTCTGTTCACAGCGGTGCAGTTAAGCCCTGAGGGATCAGGATTTAATATTTGATCTGCAACTGTAAACTCTCTTGAAGCTCAGTACATCTCATTGGGGTTTCTTCCTTTTAAGAAAGAGGTAATATCTCTCCCTTAACATCAACTTTGTCAACATAAGCAACACAAAGCTGCAGCTAGAGATTTAGAAAAGCAAAATGAAAACGAGAAGCAAACCAGCCCAGGGTCAGCAGCTCAGCCATATACCTGTCCAATGCTTCAGGTTTCCCTTCAAGCGCTGGAAAAAGGGATGTCCCTCATGTTAAATCCCATCCCAACTGCCTTGCCTGTGGTGTTTAAAACTCAGCTGCATAGCTGTGTCTCCAGCTACATGAATCAACATAGAATCACAGAATAGTTAGGGTTGGAAAGGACCTTAAGATCATCTAGCTCCAACCCCCCTGCCAGGGGCAGGGACACCATGCAGAATATGTTGCCCTGTATATATGAATACTGTATATATGAATACTGTACGTTCACCTTTATTAGCACAAACTAGCCCTGAAAATGCTGATAATTGTAGGGAAAACAGTTTCTGAATGTCACTGTGATATGCAGGGTATAGATAGGGAATTAGAGCAGCACATTTAAGTACTGCTCACTGCCTTCAAGTAAACAAGCAGTAGGGAAAGACTGACCCAACAACAACAGGAAGGAAGGAAAGGATTCCAAATGCGATGCAGTACTATGATACATGTGTACGTGTGCACAAAAGCAAGGACATACCCAACACCCATTTACAGTGCAGCTCCCAGCCAGACACCCCTGCTAGTAATCTGTGGGTGGAAGAACTCCAGACAGTGAAAAATGACTGCAGCTTGTCACCTTTTTGCTCACACATCCTGAGAGGTGCCTCACAATACAGACCACTGCATCTCTAGGGTGAAAAGGGTATTTAGGTAGAAGCATTTTTGCTTCCGATCAACCCAGGTTGCCACCTGGACCTCTATTTCGTCAGCCCTCTTTTGCTAACCCCCTACTATGAAGACGTATCAATTCAGGTGGGTTCCTCCTCGGTATGTGAACTGTTTGATGCACGTACCCTCAAGTTTGGGTGTTGAGTTGGAGATGGGTATGTGCAACAGCAGCTGCAGATACGGAGACAGTGCAGTTCCACTGCATCTGCCCATCCACCAGACCCGGCCAACCACACGCTCTGCTTCGGGGACTACACAGAGTATCCTTATTTATGATACCCCAATGTCTGGGCCTTCGTGTACTGGATGAAAGCTGCACACTTGCAAAGTTATCAGTCGTTCTTCCCAACATGCAACTGCGCATCCTGTGTAATGTGTAATCTTGGGAATGTATCCCAATCATACTTACTTGTATGCAAGGCACCTAAAGTTCCTAAACAAGATTAGAGAACCCTGCCGTACTTGGCCTTACAGACACTGCTCCAAGGAACATCAGATAAGGCAGACAAAGGGAGGGAGCAGTAAGTGAACTTGATTTTGTCCTGTCGATCCCCAGGTAAGGAACAACACAGCTTAGCACCCATCCTGACTGCTGGGGCTGCCTCTCACACCTTTTCCCATTTGTACTTTGCAACAGCCATTGTGTTTGCAAGAAATTTTGGTGCAACAAAGCCAGTAAACAGTGTCTATATACAAATATGCCCTCAAAGTACGAATGGTTAGTTCAACTCACAGCCTCCTTCGTGGCACAGGCCTCCGGCATTTGACGGATCAAATCCTGCACTAAATTACTGCAGGAACATAGTCTCTATGCTGTAGCTTATCTAGCCCATGGAGTGGGAATTCTCTGGGCAAGCCTTACTCAAAGTAGTAACTCTCAGACTTTCAGTGTTAAATTCTTCGGGACTTCTTTTAAACGAGAAATGGATTTACTTCAATGGATTTTTTGCTGACAGCTAAAATCAGCTCTCAGCTCTCAAATGGGACAAGTTTCTAATTAATCAATTGCAAACTGAACCTAACTTTCAGCCCTGATTTAGAAAAAGGCACGAATGGTAAAGCTGAAGTAGAGCTTCAGCTCCAAATGAAAACAGCCCTTCCACTGAGACGTAGCCTGTTTAAGGGCTTTCTTTTTAATTATGAAGCTTCCTTATTGTGCTGGAAATGGGTAGCATTTTCATAACAGCATTGGCCAAGAGGAAGAGCCATTGCTCATTATATTATATGCTGTTACCCAACAAGGTTTTTTTAGTTCAGTGGAAACAGCAAGGGAAAACTGTAGTCTCCAGAGGCAGGGGAGGGAAGGAGAAATACGGAGCACCATTGGTTCTCACACTGGGAAGAGCTGGCAGTGCAGGAGAAGATCTTGTCCTGCTTGCTGCAAGGATGATTAAAGCATTCTGTTGTGTCAGCATATCCTCAGTTTGTTAGTGCTAACTCTCAGCTGGCCATATCCTGCCAGATTTGCAAGCAAAGCCTGCCAAGCCATCTCGACAAAAATGTAGCTTTAAATATTATAAATGATGCTGCATTTTGCTGTGGAAATGTTTCCTGAAAAGGCTGTTCCAAAACATCCTTTATTGTTGGGGGAGGGGAGCAAAAGGGGCCTGGGAGAGGGAGGAGGGAGGGGAAAGAACTACTTTTAATAGACTTTTCTTTTCTTTTGAGGCCAGAGATTCGTTTCACATCATTCTCTAAGACCAAATGGATATTTTTTTTCCCAGTGACTATAAAACATTACAGTAATAATTTTGTATGTAAGTTTTGGCAACTAAGCTTGGGGTGGGAGGAAGGACAGAGGGCATCTGATTCTGTAAAGGATTGCAGGGAGGGATTTTGCAATTGATCAGTTAGTAAAATCATTTCGGTGGACATCTGTTCGCTGGCAAAGGAGAGCTCTCTTCTTCCTGTTGTGTTCAATACAAAATCCCGGCAGAGCAAAGGAGGTGGCTCTCAAAGGTTTGGGGTTTAGATCAAACAGAAGGATTTGGGCCTTTATTTGATAACAGGATATCATCTTCAACTGTTCAATGGAATCTCCCCACGTCAGCTGTGCTGGTGAAACTCAGTTTGCTAGGTTTCCTTCTTTAGATGTGTATGACCCAGATCTAAAATCATGGGGGCAAATCTACATGCAGCGTCCCAAACATTTGTGCAGATACACAGAGAAGAGAACTCAAAGCTGTTCAAATTCAGGATTTCAATTGTGGCCCCTTTGTATGGGGAGGCTCTTTTACAAAGAACATCGTCTCACAAAAGTCCTTCACAGTTCAGCCTCCAAACGGACTAAATCAAAAGGAAAGGAACGATCAGAGTCATGCAGTGTGATGGATTCTGATGTGTTCTGATATTGCCCACTGCAATAGTCCACCCTAATGTCCAGGGAATCAAAGGACAGTTTTGCTGCAGTGGCTCTGAATCCAGATTGCATTGGCTGTCTCCTAGCTGAACTTTAATCGAAAGACCAAGTAGTTATTGAGATGAACATTTCTACACATCTCTTATACTGTCTGTTTCTTTAGGTAGCACGTCCTTCCACATTTTACAGCAGCTGGTTTTTGCTAGATTATTTCTAGGCCGAGGCCATCACACATGTAATAGCTGAGCTCTCACAAGTGAGATCCAGCGCAACGCAGGCTTTCCTGCAGCCAGAGGCTGCGGGCGCACTTTGAGGTACAAACATGAGGTGCTTGTAGTCTATGCATTTTTACAACCAAATGGAAAGCAGACAGCTTCAAGGGAAATTGGACTTTGAAGGTGCTTCCCTTTTTAAGATCAATGTATGGAATACAATTCCCCAATTCGTATTAGCAAGCTTGAACTTGCAATCCAGTGGAAAAAAGATAATTCAAATGACTATCAGAAACAGTTTGGGGGTTTTTTATTGTTAAAATTAAAATGTATTAAATGCTTCATAGAGGAATATACTTTTTCATTTTGCATCTGTTATTGGGAAAAGTTAAGGTGTACGAGATGATAATGAAAAACAAAGTCACTGGCGGTTTTCACCTTCATTTCTGGGTGATCTCCAGAAGCGAAGAAGATCACAAGAAATGATCATTGCATTTAGCACTGCAATGCAAAGGTGCAGAGCCCGCTTGCAAGTACAATTCAAGGCTGGTATAATGCTGTTAAAGGCAGTGGCATTATACCCAGATGAAACCCTGCTAGACAACAGATTTTGAGAACACAGCAGTGTTGTGAGGGTGATATATAGGAGTTATTTGGGCAGCCCGAGTTCTGAACTTACCAATAAAAATCCTGTACTCATAAAGTGGGTATTTTCTGGTGTAAGCTACTTTTGGATCCCTATAACCTTTGATTTTCTCTTTGTAGAAGATTGTGAGGTGCTTACCTGCAAGGTACAATATAAGTGCAGCATGCTTCTACCTCGTGCTACCGTAATAAATTGTCATTACTGGAGAGTATACAGTTTAATACATGTATTATGAGGGAGGAAACCATGGGCTGCAAAGCATCCACTTCAGATGTTTATAGGCAATCTTTCACTGATGCTCGCTCTACCCAACACTTCCGTTTCTACATAATAATGCTGTATACGTTAACTAATACCAAGCCTGGAATGTTATATAGGGTTTAATTAAAACCCTTCTGAATCCAAGGAAAAACCTCCAAATCTGGGATCAAGCTTAGAAGGTAGTACTATTTTGTTTAGAGAAAAATCACGTTTGTATTAGACATGACATGACCTGTGTGCTCATGGTTTGGATTCTGGCAGCTCTCGATCAGACAAGAGTCTGAGTTTAATGGGACAGACATGGGCTGCTCCATGCCAGTTGGCTTCAGTGCCTAAGAGCTGGGCACATTCAGCTCACTAGTGTAATCACACCTTCAGTCTCATTTGGATGTTTCCTTATCTCACATCCATTTTGCATTTCCATCCAGATCAGCCCTGCTGAGTATTGGAAAGGGTCTGAAAGCAAAAGAGAAGAGACAGTACAAAAGAACCCCAGGTATAATGCTTTTTAAATTATTCCTGTCTCTGCCCATTTCTACTGTGCCTCGGCTCACAAAAGTGCTTCTGGCAGTGCACAGCTCTAACGAAATCACCTTAGAACCAGGACTACTTGCAGAGTTAGCCTCCAGAGAATGGAATGTAGTAACAAGAGTGAAATGGACCACTCACTCTTCAGTCATGTATAAAGAAATATGTCCTGTGCAAGCAGGACAGAGTGGTTCGGAGAGCAAACGCCAACTCACGTCAGCAGCATTCTTTATTGCCCATGTTGCTTTTGCATACTGTGCAATGCCTCCCAAACTGCACCACAGCCCATCACAGGCAGTCTGATCACTCACAAACTGAACTCCTCGCTGTATTGTCCGAGTAAGGACTCTGGGCAGTGTTAGTGCCCCAGGTGAGCAGGATTCCACCCTCAATGGAAGATTGGGGACACCTGTCCCACATCTGCAGAAAAGCTGTTTGCAAAGAACAGTAAAGACGCAGTATTTTTTAAGAGGAAAATAGACATTAAAAATAGAGGAAAGGGATTGTCAGCGTCATTACCACCTGCTTAGTAGCAATATATCCATGCTCAGTAACAAGCGCCACGTAAATCTCTTGCCAGCACTCTGTTATCTTCGAGCTGGGCTAAAGACTGAGACATTTCCCTCTGTACCAGCAAGAATCCTCTAATTTCCACTTGCAGGAGCATTAATACTCAGTGGTGGGCATTATTCAAACCAGAAGGAGAATTGTTGCACACAAAACAGTGTGTCTGGCTTTCCCTACTGCCATCTTCCCATAAAGAGGTAGCTGCACAAGGAGCTGACTCTCAGTGCAAAGCTCGTGGCTGCTGCTGCACCCCAGATTCTTCCCATTGTCCCCAGTTCCTGTTCCCTGCATCCGGCCTGTGCCCTTGCTGGGTGTGAGTGTCTGTCTTGCTCAGAGTTATGATAGTTTGGTTAGCAGCCAAGGGGCTGAGGATACAAATTCATTTCCTTCCCCAGAAACCATTGTGCCAGGGGGTGGGAGCCATGCAGACCCAGCTGCTCCTGTCTTCTGCAGCTATCCTGAGGTCAATGGCAACCTTAAGGCATCTCAGGAAGCAACATCTTGCCAATTCCATGAGACAGCAAATCTTCTCCCCAGCAGCTCTGCTTGGGGGAGAACCGAGTGAGAACTTGCAGGCAGTTTTCCTGCTGAGCGTGAGTGCCTGATGGAGTTTTTAACAGTAGTACAGTGGGGCTGAAAACACGACTGCACTTCTGCAAAAGCCAATACAAATGTAACCCACAAAATAAGTTTCTAGTCTGCGCTGGGACAAAAACTGAGATGGTTCAAAACTTCTAATGCTGTACCAAGGAAAGCCATTGTGAAACCCCAGGTTCAGACTCCTATTCTTGAGCCACAGTACTGGAATCTAGTTCTCAGCTCTGGCAAGCATCTTACCCATTGCAGTCGGCTCCTCTCCAGTCTTTTTCTGATGGACCTCTTCTGCTTTGCAGAAATAAGTAGGACAGTTGTTACACTTCAGGGACTTAAGACCTTTGTTCCTCACTTACAGGTGAGTGCTTTAACTCATTGGCCTTTCCTGTCCCTTGTCTGAGCTTCCTCTGGTCTGCACTTAGTCAAAGGAATACAAGGTCTGGTATTCAGATCTGCTGAGCAATAAGCAACTGGACTCTGAATACTTAAATATAGATTTAAGTGTCTAACTTTAGGCACTGGTTTTGAAATCCTTGTGCAATTCATACTGTGAGATAGTTTACGGACAGTAGCGTGTCCAGGAGACACAACAAACATTCTCCTTTACATTACAAAGAGGCCTCAACTAAGTAGTAGATATGGCTATTACCCAATCTATTGTGGTGTTCGGTGGTTTGGTTTGGGTTTGGGGTTTTTTAAAAGAGATTCCAAAGTACCCTACAGATTTTGGGAGAAATGTCTTGTGCACACTTTTTTTCTTTTCTGTAAAATGACAGCAACAACAAAATGAATGAGTCCCATGTTACAGATCAGACGGTGTTTCTTAACAGGGTTTTAAAGCTTGTTGTTACACAAATGCAACTCCCACTGCCAAGAGTAAGCTAACATCTTCTTGGCATGCCTGGTAAGTCTTAAATCACAGACAGTGGGTACATTCTGCTTGTCATCCAAAGGAACAGAAATTCACTTTGACAGCTGCGTGGTAAAGAACTTCTTATTCCAAATAAACCTATTCCACTATGCTCAGACACATGGGACCTCAAGCTCAGAAGGTGCTTTGCATAGATGAGGACTGCAGGGCACAAGAATGTTGCCATATGATTATATCTTCTGATTTTCTTAGAAATTGCCCCAGCTGTGTTTTAATGCTGCTGCTAGAATTTGAAATGAATAATTGCTCAACGGATTAAGAACCCAACATTTTTTATTGGGCATTCTGACGTGTCTTTCAAATGTGGTTGCAAAGATAAAATCTCAGCCTCCACACCGCACCTTTACCAAAGAAAACATGTTGCTCTGCTCAGGCCATTCTCAGCCCTCTGGTTTCACACCACCCTGCATGACCCACCCAATGGAGAAAGTTAGTTCAGGTGTGATCTTTCAGCCAATGGCTCAAAATGCTTTGCAGCAACCAGTAGCAGCTAGGTTCAGTTTGCTAATGGAGAAGCTAGAGCACGGGGGCTGCAGGCAAGTGATTAGCCTGAGCTCATCCAGAAAGCCTCCTTCTTAATCCCCTGTTAAGCATCTTCTGAAGTGTTCCTAAAATTGTTTCTTTTTCTGAGGGAAAATCCATTGGCTGTCTATAAAACACCACCCGAACGGTTTTAATTTACAAACAAGAAAGCCAAGCATAGACTGTTTCTTTAAGACTCCATTCCCCCAATTGTGTGCTTGCTCCCAAGAGAGTAACTCTTCTTTTCCCTTTTTTCCCTCCTAAGGGCTCTGTGTGCTACTGCATCACCTCTCACAGAAGAGTAGGGGTACCTGGATAACCTGTGAAGCAGCATCACTCTACCTCAGGTCAGTATAGCTGCTGACCAGACAGTAAACCAAAATTAAACCAGGTAATTATGTGTTCTCTATCCGCTGTAATGCATCCACTTACTGGGCTATAGCATATCAGCGGGGATGACTTTTATGTGCTCTCTACTCACTGCAATGCATCCACTTACTGGGCTACAGCATATCACCAGGCTGACTCTGCTAGGACAGCTTTTTCCCTCCTATACACCGGCTCCAAAATTGTTTCTTCTTTGTTGGTGCAGACTTATTAAAGCTACCCATGATGGGAAATGTCCATTGATTTTGCAATATTAAAGTAGAAAACTACAGTTTGTAAAAGGCATTGAAGGAGATGAGAAAGGATTGTGTACATTACAATAAAAATACCAAAAAAGCTAGAAATTGCAGTAGTACCAAGGGAAGATGAGGAAAGAATAAAGATTAATTGGTTAATACTTTCTTTGCTGAAGTCTTCACAGTAAAAGGTTAATTCCTACCAGATGCTTAGAATAATTAAAATTAACCAAAGTGGAGTAGGGAAAGAATAGGTTAAGTATGTTCAGCTGGGTTAGATACATTCAAATTAGCAAGCTGTAAGGAAATTTACCCTGGAGTATTTAGGGAAATAGCTGAAACAATCTGAACCATTAAATGATTATCTTTAAGAACTCATGGATCATGGAAAAGTGAGGGCTCAAAGGACTTCAGAAGGACAAATTTCTTTTTTCCTTCCCTCCCCCACCCCCTTTCTTAAAGGAAATGGGCAATTCCCAGTTACCGTAGCTTCAAATACCCAGCTGGTTATTGATGTGTTCAAGTAACTATCCAGCCAATAGCAAGATAGTAAGGGGTCCACATATTTCTGCCAAGAGTTAAAATGATGCCACGTTCATTTAACTTCCTTTTTTTGACAGAATAATTGGCCTTATGAATCAGGCAAAAGCAGTAGATGTGTTATGACATGACTCTGCTCAGTTGAATGTAACATCCATATAAAGAAGCTAGTGCACACTGAAAGACGCAGCTATTAGAGGTGCAAACATAGATGAAAAGGCATTTCTCAATAGTTTGCTGTCATAGCAGCTGGGATGCACTTGAGCTTTTCTGGGTCCTATCTGCTTTGAAGTTCTGCTTCACGACAAAACACACAGTGCAGTTAGAACGTCTCTAAATCACATCACAGTGACTTGAGCGTCCCGGAGCTAAAGATTTTAATCCAACCTCATCTTGAGCTATTGGGATAAGTGTCTGGAATCAATACAGTGAAGTTCAGCAAATATAAATGTGAAGCCTTACCTGTACAAAGGAAAATTCCAATACGCCATTACAAACTGTATAACAATTGGTAATTTAACACTGTATCTGGATGAAGCAAATCATGATCCCAATACACAACAGTATTCTGTTGCTAAAAAAAGGCAGGCGCTGTTTGGTAGCCAAAACATCTGTTTGGCTGACTCTTAACCACCCCCCATGACTGTTATGCCCTTGCCTTCAGTTTGATGGCACAGTCCTAAGATGCCTGAAAAGGAGACAGGGAAGGAGAACAGGGAAATACATAAACCCCAGCACCTTATTTCTTTTCTCATGTAGAATGTGAATTTATTTCCCCAGGAAGACCCTGTTTCTCCGTGAGGAAAACCATCCTCCCAAGTCAGTAGTAAACCAGCTCCTAGCACATTCACTCCAGTCTTGATGGCATTTCAAATATATCTATGTCAACACTGGCAGACAATCCATGCTTCAAATCCAGGGTATACTTTAGAGACAGCAGACCTCTTTCGAAAGACATTTTGAAACCACACAGTTGTATTAATGTCTCCCCCTCTCTAACAGACTTCCACTAACCAGTCTCTTGTGCATAGTCTACTGTTCCCACGAACTGCTGGAGAGTGAGGACTTGATGTTCCCCAGTTCAAGAAAAAGCCTCAGGAAATTGCAAAAAGTCCTAAAAAGCCACAGTTTGTTTTCATAGCATTCTTTTCCTTTTAGAGCAGTAATAGATTTTTTTTAACATTCTCTCTGATATTTCAGGAGTTAATGGATATTAATGATTTAAAAACTGCAGAAAAAACCTATGGCACAAGGCAGTGGAAAGATATCCTGCTTAATTATCAGGGCTTCATTTACGTAGGAAAAAAGGATATTTCAGTTATACCAAAGAGTCTCAGATCTTTTTTGTCAGCAATGGGTTTCTAGGCTCCCTCTAGGTCTTCTTTAGCTATGTTACTATGTACAAGGCAATAATGTACATGTATATTATGGCTTGATTTCATATTACTTAAATTAAGACCCTTTAAAAGCCAAGCATCCAAGTAGTTTCTTTCTCCAAAGGGAGGAGACTGGCATGGCATTAATCTCGTGCAAAGATAGGTGCTTCAGGCTGTGATGTGGCTTGCACTCTGGAGATGCTGCTCCTTCTACAGGCTATGGATGTAAATTTTAAATGACTAAATAAAAATGAGAGAAATCAGAGTTTGTAATACTTTCCACAATAATGTGACACCCTTTATCTTCTTTCCAGTCGTATACAGAAGGCTTCCTTCTCTCATATATGAAATTTTAAAGGAAGCTGCTACTCTAGCTGAATAATATCATACATCCATGGAACCAGCAAAGCTGATGCCACTAGTTAACTCTGATTTTCCTCTTCCTGCTCTGGTATCCTCTTTTCTTTCTCATGTTCACATTCATAAGACTTGTAAACCAACCAGGACACAATTCCTTTGTGTCAGGCAAAGGAAACTCAGGGCACAAGAAGTTTTGGGTCTGAATGAAAAAATCCAAGATGATACTGTACTATGCAGATAATCTGATGTGATCGTACATTCTTCTCCCCATAGTGGAGATCATGTCCAAGTCTTCAGGGTGCCCAAGTCCTGCAGTGATTTCACATCACAGAAGTCAGTTGTCCATGGCTTTTCTTAGGGACCTTGCTGAAATAGTTGAGAGATTTGCTTTACAGAATGTACGCTCCGTCCTGTGCAGTGCTGAGCTTCTCTGAGGGGGATCTGTGTCACTCATTTGCACTATATACCAAAGAAGATGGTAAAAGGAGTTCAGCAGTTTCAGAAAGCAAAACAATTAATTGCAGGATCAAGGTCTCAAACACCATCCTAAGTTTACATTTAGAGCTCCCAGTATGAATCCATTCATCTGGAAATCATTGTAAGAGGATCAGATTGAGTTTGTAACACAGGTGTGATCTGATGGTAATGTTTCTCTTAATATTCAAGAGAAAAGGTTCAAATTTGCCTTCCCAAAAAAATAATCCTGTCTTGCCTGGGAGCCTGTTTCAGAATGTACCATGCACATTACTGGAGCTTCTCCCAAACTGTTGGCTGCTTAGAACTGGCTGTTCTGGGTGACAGTTCTCCTCTTCATTTTCAGCTATTGCATTTTTTATTACAGGACAAGCAACAATACATAAAATGCTTTCTTAACGTCTGTTGCTATTAGGCAATTGTATTTGCCATGGGGATAATATGCAATCGGGGTTGGAAAAAGCAGCAATGTTGGCAAACCATGGATGGCTGAGGTGGAGATTTTTGGTGGGCACATCCAAGAACAGGTGGAGAAGAGGCCACAAGGCAGACTTCTTATTATGGTATGGTCCAAGTGTTCAAATGTGGGAAATTGCTCCTTTAGCAGAAAATACAAAACACCTTTAGCAGATTGAATAGAGCAATAGATATTATAGGATCAGCTGCTGTTGCTAATGGAACTAGCGTTATTATGCTTTTCCCTATAAATGAGCCTAGTTAGTTAGTACTTTCAAAGAGAAAAATACCTGTTCTTTACATATCATAGAATCCTATAATAGTTTGGGTTGGAAGGGACCTTAAAGCTCATCCAGTTCCAATCCCCTGCCATGGAAGGTGCACCTACCACTAGAGCAGCTTGCTCCAAGCTCTATTCAACCTGGTCTTGAGCACTGCCAGGGATGGGGCAGCCACAGCTTCTCTGGGCACCCTGTGCCAGCGCCTCAGCACCC
>JAOEHY010030221.1:0-14155 GCA_025447955.1 Psilopsiagon aurifrons | reverse complement strand
CTCCTTTTGATGCAGCCCAGGATACAGTTGGCTTTCTGGGCTGCGAGCACACACTGCAGCCCCCTCATGTTCATTTTCTCATCGACCAACACCCCCAAGTCCTTCTCCTTGGGCTGCTCTCAATCTCTTCTCTGCCCAATCTGTAGCTGTGCCTGGGATTGCCCTGACCTGGCTGTAGGACCTTGCACTTGGCATGGTTAAACTTCATCAGGTTGGCATCAGCCCACCTCACAAGCTGTCTCTGAGACAGGAAGTGTGAAGGAGACCACAGGCTGCAAGCTTGGACAGCATGTAGTCATGACTGCCTGCATGGGTTGTATTGCTACAGCAAAGAAGGGAAACACTTCCACAGACCTTGAGAAACACTGAATTGTTGACTGTCTCCCAATCATGAGGAACTCTTCTAGGATTTATTTTACAGATGATTGTTGTTGCTCTATGGGAAGTTCAGCAATTCATGCAGGCTTCTTAGCCTTGAAAGAAGCTTAAAAACATGGCATGAAGGCAGACTGGGAGATGATTCAGAGAGCATCTGCTTTCAAACCCAAAGTTCTCTGTGACTTTCTCAATTCTAACAGAATGGAGGGATTTTCCTTAGGCTCATCAGAGAGTTTAGGCTGAGGGCACACTTATTATTACTGACTGGTACAGACCTAAAGACAAATTAAATGAACTGCTAGCAATTCTACTGTAGAACTCTGTGTGGCCTAACAGCCCATTTCCCCCCTTTCGCCTCTTTTTATGGTTGCAAATACTTATTTAATGAAATGAAGATTCTGGCCACTTGCATGAAAAAATACTTCCTAGAATTAATGACAGTAGCATTGTTCCTAGCCGGTTTCAAAACACTCATTGTACTGCGTCTGCCTTTATTTTCTATTGCAGTCAATGCAGGGGAGCTTCCCTTCTTCCTGGAAGATTTCCTTTGTTTTACTGCCATTATGAACCGAGTGCTACTGGAAATTATTCTCCCCAGAGTGGCTGCAAACAGGTAGTAGATTACAAACTCGCTTGGCTTCCACAGTGATACATGCCCTGATAATGTAACCAAAATATTGTATACCACAGTCAGTCCCAAGTGACACTGGATCCTTGCGTTCAATGGCATTAGACAGATAGCAGTGGAGTATCTCTGAGGAAAGCTAGTACTTTGGCACCTCCTTTTTGTTTTGGCTACACAGTGATAAGATATAGGAGGCTCCTGGTTGTCTTATGAAGTAAATTGCTATCCGCTACCTCCTTTCTTCACTGCTAAGTAGAACCTACTCATACATACTGACTCGCAGAAATATAACATAGATCACACCTCTTAGGTGCTCTTTTCAAATAGCAGTTAGCAGCCTGAATTTAGGTATCCTGTGCGCAAATAAAGGTTGTTATTTTGTAGATAGTAAAGTCCATATATTTGTTATTTATGTACATTGACATTATTTAACTTTGCAGCAGTGTGACAGACTAAACAGTTGAGTTTGCCTTGGAATTCTGATATGTGGAAGAAACACTGGTGCCATTATCTACAAGGACATTTTATGCAGAAGTCTAAATTACAGTGATGAGCTCCAGAGGTTTTCTAATCCTGAACCTCTTATTTAAAAGCTGAGAGAAGGAAATAGCCCCAATACCATTCAGCCTTTCAGCACTTGTCACACATGTGTTTCTCCTGCACACCTCTGAGAGGACTGTGCAAGCAGCAGGGAAATAGGACTGGCATTGGATGCCTACCCCACAGATCCAAACCCCATCCCAGTTGGTGTGACACTATCTGTAGGGAAGACATTGCTCTGCTGCGCCCACGGCCTCAGAGCTGGAACCAAGGGGAGGACTTCTTTCCTCTGAAACCTAATGTAGCCTGGCCTTTTCAGTTGTGTGTTAAGAAAGAGATTACCTCTTGAGAAGGAGCTCAAACCCATGAAGTTTAGGTCTTCACTCAGCATACCACACGTATTTTTTCCACAACCACAGTTATCATTCCAGCAAAGGCAGTGCCTTTTGCAGAAATGCAACATTTTACATTCTTTTTTCACACCTTCTTCTGAAGCAGGAGGAAGGGTCACACTGGAATACATTGTCCCAGATTATAAAGACCTGGTGCTGTTTAGCAATTCCTACCTGTTTTCCTGACACATTAGGGGATACTTAAATTTGCCATCCATAAAAGTATGTATGGAGTTACATGGGAAGATTTTGATTAACAGAGCGTGGGCTTGTTTTATCTCTCTTCTGATTCTGTGTCACTTGGCTATGTAAAACAAGAAACAATAGAAGGCAGAAGCAAGGAGTTAATATGGTGTGAATACCTGCCATGTTTGAATGACACAGTAATTTCTCAGCAATGTAAACAAATGGTGGTCCACACACATACACACACACACACACCCTGAACTGATGTGGATAAACAAATACAAGACTCCCATTTTAGCAGATGCCATGGAGTGCACTTTTCCGTAGTTCAGAGTCAGCACTTCTGCCATTACTGCTGTTTAGGAGTTGTAGAGGTGCAGGAACAGTGAAATTCTGTCCTTAAGAGCACTGTTACTTTAATCCACATTTTCTAGGCTTTTTCAATTTGCTGCAACCCTCATACAGACCAGGAGTGTGCCTCAGAAAGCCGCCTCAAATTCCTGTTGCTTACCTATGAGACCAGAATATTCCTTATGGAGTGAGGACGTTTATTGAGATTTTAAATATGCATTATAGATGCTTAATAGGATGAAGGAGTACATTTGCATTTAGATAGATACTACTATTCCAATGAATACATAATCATTTTGAAAGGAAATTTTTGTAAAATAATGACTTTTAAAGGATTTTTTTAAAGGAATTATAAGAAGTAATAGGTCTTAAATAAGTCCCATGCTCTATTAATAGCAAAGTAAGCAGCATGTAAGCAG
Organism: Psilopsiagon aurifrons; assembly: GCA_025447955.1. Classification (NCBI taxonomy): domain Eukaryota; kingdom Metazoa; phylum Chordata; class Aves; order Psittaciformes; family Psittacidae; genus Psilopsiagon; species Psilopsiagon aurifrons. The sequence continues at coordinate 11,264 of JAOEHY010030221.1, read as the reverse complement.
CTTCATTCTGTTTTGCAAACAGGGTACTGAGTAACTGAGGTGTTATTTGCCAAGTGCATGTCAGAATGGGGAACATGACCCAGTATACATATTTGCAGTCTAGCATCCTGCCTGCCTAGACCATGGTGCCTCTAAATAGCCTGCTGGAAAGGTGTCAGAAATGTGGCATTTTGTGAAAGTCTATGGGGAAAGTATATAGCCCTTGCATAACAGTCAATTGCTGGTTTATTTATTCCAAGTATTCAAATCCAACCACGAGTCATTTTTTAATCAGACAGTGCTCACTCAAGGGATTCATACACCCATTGCAGGAATTGATGCAATCGTGCTACAGTCTTGCAATGAGTTGTGTTAATAGTTTGTAGTGCCAAGACTTTCCATTAATATATGTTACTGACATTAGGCTGTCACTGGATAACCATGCCACTAATAAACACAGGATCCAGCACTCTCAAATCCTGATATTTACTTGTATGAGTTCTGCAGCGAGCAACAAGGACTGATCCATGCATATGACATCATATGTTTGAGGGCAAAAGGCACATAGATTTATGTGTATAAGAAGTTATACTGACTACAGAGATTGCAGAAACAGGTTTTTGCCAACTACGAGGCCGGCATATTTAGCTTAGATTCTGGAACACAGGAAAAGAGCCTTTCAGGTTCCTTGCATGTGTCCAAAAGTATAAATTTCTAGAGATCAAGTTAGCCCTCAAATTCATCCATGCTATGCCCCATATCAGCAAACTATGCCCCCAGTGCTATGCCTGTCACTTACAATGACCTTTTTATAGGTGTAATTGATTGAAACTCAGTAAACAATTCTGTTTGAAGTTTCAGAATATGAACTGTAATCTGCAGTTCACTCACTTGGAGCTGTATTAACTCTACAGTATGAGGAGGAGTGGAAAAAGCAAGTTTTTTTAACTGGTCAGCTGTTATGAACAAAGTACAACTCCACTGAAGCAGCAGCACTGTGTGAAGGCTTATTCTTCAAGTTGCACTTAATTTAAACCAAACAGCGTATTTCCTACAGATTATGTGTGGATCTCAAGGAGCTTCTCAAGCATAAACTGATTTAGTCTTTCAATACTTCTGAAAGCTAGCAGACCTGATAAAGAATGTTCTAATGTAATGAAATATGCTGACTTTATGCTGATCAGAATTATTTTCTCTATTGATGTCTTGAATCAACACATGGGAACAGGAGGGAAAAGTAGTAACTCAGCATAAACTAGTGTGGTAAACAGCACTGGTGGACATAGACGCCTTCAAGAGCAGAGGAAAATCATTCATTTAAAAGCTGGATGCCTTGGATCTCTCAATTTAGAATCAGGTGACAACCTGCTCAGAGAAGCTGCACAAGCAGTCCAGCAGCATCTAAAACATCTGTCATTTTCCAGTGGGTTAGCAGGCTGTCATCTGCTGATGTTAAACATTTGGTGGGAGACTTGCTTTGAACTATTTATTATCACATGTGGAGACTGATATTTTGTTTTGATAAGGCAGTGCTGTTATAGTGCCCACTAAAAGTTCATAGACAAGAAGATGAAATTCCAGCACCACCATGAGTCCCAAAGTACTTCAAAATTCAACCACAATAAAACCAAAGGCATGGAGCTGAAATGCTGAAAGATGATTTCTGAAAGATAAGGAAAGGAACCCTGGCATAAGGCAGCTTTATGGCCATAGCAGATGGCTGCTTCCCAGCAGAAAGTTAGGCTGAGCCACAGTGAGATGCATGAGTTGACACTGAGAGTAGCAGTTTGTTTAGCATGCAGACATCTTGCTTTTCAGCCTCCTGTCTTGAGCTATACTGGTTTTGTGACTAAAAATAAACCTCCACCCACAGTAAAGAAAGTAATTTACTGGCAGTTGGGCCTGACTTAGAAATTAAAAAAGAAGGAAATATTAGTTGCATTTCTGCAGAAAGCACTTAATCAGCAAACCAGAGTTCCTTTACAACCTCCGTATGCTTAATTCTCCTTCCTTTTAACTAAGCAGTCTTCCCCTTCAAGCCTCAATAATTTGTTTCCCAACAAAAGACAGAAATAGTTTTAGAACAGCTTTTACTGATGTTTACTGTGGCATATCATGCTTATAAAATCTTTTTAATATGTAACCATTTAACTTCTCTTGGCAAGATAAATTCATGGTGATACAGATATTTTGTAAATACCACTCTTACTTAGCATCTGAGTCAGAACAGATTATAAAAGGAAATTACATTTGAAATAAGACTCAAGTTTGCAGTGCAGTAAAGTACATTAAGCAAAAGCTTTAGGATGAACTGGAGTTGAGAGTTCAGTGTGTTCTTTATGGTACAGATGGCAACTAGGAGCCCTGAACTTCTGTGAGGGTATTTCTGCGGTCACCAGCTATTGCGTGGGGGAAATGAGTCAGCAAAAGTGTAAGTGATTTCAACACCTTTGTTAGAAATTCCACAGATTAGCAATACCAGCTTTACAAAAGTTTTGCTCATTTTGGACCTGTGAGATTTTTCACTGAGTAACTTTAGCTTTAAGAAATTACACACACACTGCCACAATACTCGCATTAAAGCAGTGTTATGGATTCAAGCAGGAACAAGGTTTTACTCTGCTGCTCTATGGCTACATTTGAAAACAGACCCTGCCATAGGAAAGGTTAAGGCAAGGCACAAGTAGCTGTTACAAGGTGAGGCAATGAAGAACATTAGGAATGAGAATACTTGCATTACAGAAAACATTTTTACAATGGTAGATATCTCTAAAAGGCTTCTATCAGTAAGCAATACCAATTGGAAAACAGATACCTCGAAGTGAAAAGAAAGATAAAGAAGCAGTTTTCAGGAGAAAGGTATCACAGACCACTGGGATCTGGTAAAAGAGTAAGGAAAGCATGTATGGGTTAAACTGTAACATTCTTTAGAAGTAAACAGAGAAATTTATATCTGAAAGCTAAAGAGAATTGAGTTTTCAGCCATCAGTAATGTAAGTAGTGAAGTTCAGATGTCATTGCATGCCTGAGGCCTGTTAAATGTTGTAATGTCCCCTTATATAATAGCAGAATCAGGCTCCCAAATTGCAGCTGACAAGGGGCACCTGACAGTGACTTGCACGTCACATGAATGTATGCAAAATGCAGATATGAAATCCATATGTCTTGCACACTGTTCACACCATTATTGTATTACCATTCCCCAGATAATTAAGTTCTAGGCACCAGCACACCATGATTCCCAGTTCTACACAGATGGACAATGGTGTGATAAAGCAGGAAGTTTTATCCCATCATTCCAGGCAGCCTGTAAATTGAGCTGATGCAATTCTATCTAGAACAGATTGCATAAATCTAAGTTGGTCCAGACCGTAAACACTTTAAGTGCATGCATGTGAGTCTTCACAGAGGTGTATTCATCAGGTTGCTCTCTGGTTACAGGCAATTTTCCTAATCCAAGATCCAAACACCTAATCCAGTACCCTAATGGCATCTTGCAGAACTGTGATACTCCTATGGGACTTTGTGGACCTAATGCAATGAATGGAACATGTTCATCTATAGGTGGACTCTTCCATCTCTGATGGGTTGAAGGCATTAAACAATTCAAGTATTCCAGGACACAACAGACTAGAAATCACTTCTATGAAATATAATAAATGTTGAAAACCAATACATTTTAGATCAGAATACATGTGTGCTTTCCACCTGCTACAGTCAGGGAAAGGATGTGAGAAATGGGGTGTTTATGTGTAGTTTTGCTGGTATGTTCAATTATACATATATGACTTGCATATTTTTATATGTGGCTTTACAAACCTGAATACCAATATCTAGTAGTCATTTGACTGTTAATCAGTTTCTTGCCTTGCACTATGAAATCCAATCATGTCATACTTTGCACAGTAGGTTTCATAACACGCTGCAATGCGATGACAGGATTCTTTGTATCCAAGTACAGCCACCCATATTGCTTGGCCACACGCCTCTGCTGTGGATTTGTATAAGAAGCAGAAGAACTGTAGCTTGTAAATTGTATCACATGTGAAAATAACCTTGCAGAAAGATACAGTAAGGGCTTGAGTTAGCTGCTTAAAAAAAGGCTATGACTTTTGCTTTGTGGCAACTAACGTGCAGAAGCAGCCCTGAGGTCAAAGCACAGAAAAGACCAAGCACTTCAGTTTAGCCTTGAGTTACACACACCGAGGTCAACTCCAAGTATGGGTTTGGATAATAGCACACTTATATCACGGTAAAACTGAAGTGCTTAGTCTTCTCTTCATTCTTAAGCGCAGTCCCAGCAATTATTTATCCCTGGGTGTAAAAGCCAGCATTTTTTGAGCAATGAAAACAAAGCCTTCTGTGATATGACAGCTTCTGTATAGTTCATCCATTTCCAAGTTAAGTGCAACAGAAAATGCCACTCTTTCAATGGGTTGACAGACGTAATTTTCAACCTACAGTGTATCCTTTGAGATCTGAAGCATTTTTGACTGGTTCAGCAAAGTACTGACCAACCAGTTCTGTCCTATGCCAGCCTCTTTAATTCACTCATGTTAGTATGATCTTATAAATATGTTCGTACTAACACAGCCACCTTCTTTCAGTGACCATGCTCATGATCAGGGTTAATATGATTGGTTTTCAATTCTTAGCATAACAAAAATAGGTCTTAAAAAAAGTCTACAGAAAGTCTTTCTGGACCATCTCCTTCTTTTTTGCCCCCAGATTTCTGAATCATGTCTTGCTTACAGAGCTCTCACAACAAATAAAGTTCAAATTCCATTTGACAGATCTAGTATCTTCCTATAAAGACTACCTTAGCTGAAGTAGCATGCCTATACTAGCACACAGTTTTAAAAGGTTGCGCTTGACCTACCCATTCTAGCGATAACTGGTCACAGTCACCTGAGTAATGAGAGGTGTTTCCCAGATAAACTAGCTACTGGTGAACTATCTCAATTCAACAGCATTGCTTTTTTATCCAATGGCTGAGAAACCAGACATTTTTAAAGGAGTAGTAATGATCCTAGTTTCCTGCTGAATCTCATTTTAATGAGAATAATCAGGAAATAGATATGATCAACAAAGCCTGGGTGTCTGAGCCTGATGTTTACCACCAAAAACTTGGTCTCTGAGCCAAAGATCTGTTGCATAGCTAAGTCAGTGAAGATGTAGAACAACTGGGTGAAGATCATGCATCCTCCCCCAACTACTTCAAGTATGTGAGATGTCCTCAAAGCCTGAGCCCCAGTAGCTTCCACAATGCCAACCATTCTTTCCAGTACTACTGTCTTTATACAGCTTGACAGATGGAAACAAGATTTCCCTACTGTTTGCATTTCCTTTTATTAGTTATTTGCCTTTTTTTTTATCTCAAGCCTGAATTTCAAACACTACTGTGCCCACAGTTACGATCCCAGGGAATCCAGTCACTGTTTGTACCTTACTCACTGTTTAAACAAGCCCACATCACTTTATAGCTATGTGAAGAGAACTAGCCCATCAGATATAGCTTGGTCTATCCTGCAGTAGCAGAATTATCCTACTTTTTTAACATGATTAGTTTTCGGCAAAGTCGTTGTGGTTACTGCAGTTGCCACAGTGGAATAGGGGAGGCCAAAACACGTTGAAGTACTTCTGTAAGAAGTCCAATGATCATTGAAAGCTGTTTGTCATACTTTCTCTCAGTCTACTCTAAGGCCTATGCACTTAAAAGAAGCCCTTCAGTTTTAGGATTCATGCTAGTGACAATCCTTGTCCAACGGATTGTAGTTGTGCAATAAAACTTTAGCCCAATGTTTGTTATGGCTGCGACACCAAAAGAAGCAGAGCCCAGCAGGTAAGGGGGAGATGAAAAAAAGGACTTAATCTACATTTGAGTCCAGAAGGTACAGAGAGAGGTAACACAGAACACAGGAAGGGCAGGAACAAATGAGCCAAGGAACTATATAAAGAAGTACAAATGAGACACCAAGCCATCATAAGTTGCTCCCTTGGTTTATGGTAGTTAATTGTTTGTCTTTGTGTGCTCATAAATGCATTTAAAATAAACAGAACATTTCCTAGTACAGGCCATGGCACTGGTTTTTTTTTTTCCCTGTTAATAGTTTTAAGAATACCATAGGAATATTAAGATGCTGACAAGTAAAACTCAACAAAAGACCTACAAACCTTTTCCTGTTATTAAACAAACGGAAAGTAAATATTCAAGATTGGGATATATTCCATAAGAGGATGTTCTGGCTTTCTTTTTGTGTTCAAAAATGTATATACTTTTGGCAGCAAATTGATTTATTTGGTTTATTTCCATTCTTAGAATGTGATGATGTAGGGATTTATCTTGATTTGCTTGTTATTTTGGCCTTTTGTCAGTTATGACACATGAACCTAGACAGCATTAAGGATGAGCTTTGAGACATGTTTCAGATAATAGCTGAATCCGGCAGGATTGTTTATGTGCTTACAGGCAGACAGCTAAATGTGAAAGCTCATTCCCAGATCGGGCATGGGCTAGATTAAATGGAGTGAGACCAGATTTTCATTTTGATCTATAGTAAAAGTAACCTATTCTGTTTCCTTAATATTGTAAATAAGGTAAAAGTGCTGGAGAAAGACTCAGTTTTAGAAGTTATACTCACATCTATGGGAGTTATAAATCACTAGTGCCTAGTTTGCATCTGGTCCTGGAAGCTGTCTGGTACATAGCATTCTCTAAAATCTATTCCATCCTTACATTTAATGAAACTGAAAATGCCTGGGAAACCAGAAGAAAAACAGTGAAAAAAAGACTCTTCAGGGTTATTCCTAGAATGGAATTCAGTAATCTTAAATAAGGCCTTCATTTCAAGCCCTTGGAATTGCCTAGCATTTGACCTCATCCCTGGTCTCTGACCTCTTGTTAATGAACTGGTTCGCCAATCACAAAAACATGACAGGGATAGTAAGCATAAAGTAGCATCTCGGTTTGCAGTGTTACAGGTCACCAAGGAAAGCAGTAACAATGGCACCAATTTGGCATGATAATGATGATGCTCTGGATTTGCTGAGCAGCATCTTCAGTAAATGAACAGCAGGGCCGAAAAGCTGTCTGCATCCAGTTTGTTTAAAACTGTGTGCTCAGTTACTGTACCTACATGCACATGAGCGTAACTGTGCTCTCCAACACCCATTAGATACCCAGAAAAAGCAGGTAAATATTAGATATCAATATTTGGAGAGAAATATAATGAGCAAAGAAATTATTTAACAATTATGCGGGTGTATCTAAAAATCTGAGCCAGTGGTTTAGGATTCTGCACAGAACTGAATGCAAAAAGGAACTACGCAGAGAAAAACAGGAAGCCAAACATTTTCACAAAACTAAAAATCTTGAGAGCTTTTTCCAACTATTTATTCCTACAAGTTAATACAAAGCAAGCACATAATAATTAGAAAAGAATAAGAAAAGCAAGGTTGTAAACAACCAGGGAGACCACATTTGAAAAGTCTGCCAGCTGCCTTCTGAGAGTAGGAGATGTACCACGTGAAAGGTGGGGTTTGAGTGTTTGGCACTAGGTTCAGTGCCCTTCTGGACAAAGAACCAGGTGCACAGCTTCTCTACCATGGAAATCTATCGTGCAGTCACATCTTCCAAGGAAGCACAGCAGTTCGTAGGCAGTTTGCACAAGACTGCTGTGCTCACCGAAGCTGTAATTGAAAATTGATGAAATATGGACATCTAGTGGAGATCTTTCATTCTCACAGTTTTCCACTGAAATAAAATTAAAAAAGAAAAAAGAAATGGCCTTTTGCTGATTATTTTGCTGGAGTTTTGTCCTTGCTTTTCACTGCCTGGCCCATTGCTTAAGTTGCACAAGGTGAAGGTGACAGTGTCAGAATTTTGCAAAACAGAAGCTGTGCGTCATTTAACAATTTACCTGGGTGATTGATGAAGCACAAAAAACTAATGACCCATGAAGGAACAAATGTTTCTTCCACAAAAGGTAAATAAATCTGAGATTGGAGCTCAAGGGATGGGCACAACCCAGAGGTTGTAAGTGCCCTTAATTTCCCCTGAAATTGCAAGCTCAGATCTTTTGCCTTCGTTTCCAAGGGTAGAACTGTGGGGATGCTGAAAGGCTCGATGTAGAGAAAATTAATGTTCACATGATTTTCAAGTGCATATAGCTTTTAACACACACTGAGTGCCAGTGATGAGGGCAGAAAAGGGACGCTGTGCGGTGCAACACCTGCAGAGTCCTCGCTCGCCTCGTGTGGAGGAGTGGTGGGATATCACCTGGATCAGATGGTTCCCTAAGAATTCCTCAACAAAGTGCATTTAATCTCCAAAAACACAAAATCACTTTCCACGTCTGAAGTAAATCTGCTCACTAGATACTCATTTTCAATGTTCTCTTTTCTCATGCTATTCAATTTATTGCCATCCACCTCGGGATTTCAGCTCTTATGGGATTTCTTACTGGGTTGATACTTGGCCAATATTTATCTGACTTCTCCTTTTTTGTCTCCTGTGGAAACCATCTGAAACTAAGCAGAAACTAACCTTGATTTATTTCTTTAATAAGCAAAATTAAGATACTGCATATTAATAAAAATGAAAAGTATTCCCTAGTTGTTTTTTAAAAAAGAGTTTCCCCAAACAGTCCCATATCTCTGTCAAAGTTAATGGAACCAGAATTTCCATGGGAATTTCTGTCAGTCTGTGGAAGCTGGAACTGGTTAATCTAAATAACTATAGCCCATCCTCCAGCAGCTGTGTGTCACATCACCTTGAGAGAAGGGAACAGGTTTCAGTTAAAAGGAAGTGTCACAATGTTCCTTTCTGTGGACTACCACCAGTTTGGGATAAGAACACTTTACAGGAACATTCCATGGAAAACAGAGACAGAAATGAATCCCATGAAGAGCCAGGACTTTTTTTTTTCTGGCATGCAATCCAAAATTACCTAAAGCCATTACAAGAATAGGTCATTCTTTCGTGATTTTATGACTAACTTCCTTGAGAGTGCTATACAGGCAAACAGTTTTACAGGCTGACATTTCTGTTTCTTTTAATAAGCTGAAGAATGTAAAATATATATTTAAAGAGTACCTGGCCTGTATGTTTTGGCTGGGATAGGACTGGGAATTAACTTCCCGACTCCCTGTAAAAGTCCCCAAACATCCAGAAAACAACCACCTCAGATAACCAAACTCCCTAGCACTTCCCTGCACATGGCAACTTAATTAAACTGGCAGCAGAATCTTCATAGCACAAAAATTAGTTATTATTAGATTTTAAATATTCATTAATATAATATTAAATGAGCTCTTTATAATCAGAATGTTTCACTCAAATGATTCCAGATGTACTCTGTAATGTATTAGTCATTGTAGAAGGACACAGTAAACCACAGAAAGGCTGAGACTAGATGACTGCAAATGCTTATGCAAATTTTAAAGGATATTACCAGTTATGTGGGCACAGAAAGAGTTTAATAAGCCTGGCAGTTTCCACCGTTACTATTTGTCAATTCTACTCCTCCACCACCAACTGAGAAATACCTTAACACCACACAACAGAAGCTACTTCGCCCTGGCAAGGTATATTGCTGGTACATGCACTACTGGGCATGCAGCAGGGTCCCCAAGCAGGAGCACGCTATAGGGAATTCTGGGGATGGCAGTGGAAACAACGGGGCATGGAGGGTCAGCATACAGACAGCTGGAAACTGTGCAGCAAAGGTAACTGTGTCAAAGTCTGAGGCAATGCATTTCTGGAACTGAAGGGTTGCAACCAAGTTGTTCTCATCATGGTTTAGAAAAGAGGGCCTTTTCAGAAAGCTGACATTGGTCTGACATTAGTGCATAAAAGAGTAGTGGAATAACCCTGCTGAGTATCAAGAAATAGTGTGCGGTGGAGTACTCTGCGCTAGAAGCAATAAATCAGTCAGAGACAACATGAAGCAGTTTATTCTCAAAGTGACATTCTTGAGCCGAAAGGCTGTAACACAGAAATGGAAAGCTGAAAGATGACTTAACAAAAGCCTCTCAAGGGCAGTACTACATTTTTTGCTGCGCTGCAGAGACCTGAAAACTTCCATGAAAGAGACCTTCAGGGCTTGCAATGCAGTCCTCACCCCACAGGCACAACATTATTTCTCAATACAGTGTGTGCCTCCCTCTTCCCAACGGTCTGTTTCGCGTATTTTACCTTTCCTAGGCTGAGCTACTGCCACCTTTCCTCACAGATCACTCTTGCCACATCTCTTCTCAACTCTGGACAGCAGTATGACATTTCTGACTCATTCCCAGTTTGTGACTTACTACAACCTGGAGGGTTTGCTTTTCATAACTGTGGTTTAGTCATTTACCTGCTGCCTTGCCATTTGTTGTCTTATCACCAAAAGGGAAATGCAGGTATCTATCTGTGAAAGTGTCTGCACGACTCATAGTCTAAAAGCTTCCTCCTCATACAGCAAGCCTGTCCTTCAGACAACAGCATTTCTCATTGAAGCACAGACTGGGCTTGCAGTCAGCAATGGGAGCAGATATGAGGTTGAAGAAATCTGTGTGTGCCTCAGAGCAGTGGCTGAGTGGCACATGCTGTGGTTTCCCCCTCAAGGCTGAATGAAGATAATGAGATGTGAAGGAAAGCAACTGACCTATAGGTTTTGTGTGTTTTGTCTACTTCTCGCTGTAACACTAAGCCTAATGGTAATGTATCTGCACAATAACAAAACATAGATATATCTAGCATAACTAAATGCCATTTAAATTTCATTTAAATGGGAATTGATTTGGCGAATTTAGAAGGAATTTTGAAACAGGGCAACATCTTTGATGCTGGTTTGCTTTCACATTGTGGCCTGTAACACTTTATTTAGCAGCAGATCTCCACGAACCGTATCAGAGCATTGCTGTGTGCTTTGGTGACAAGAGAACAGAAGGGTCCCCTGTGGTTTACCTTCAGCACTTTGTCTGGGAGTTATGTCCAAACTCCATACTCATCAGATGAAGTGACCTCTATAGGAAAGAGCTACAGGAACTCTCAGGATTCTCACGTGTTGCGCTACATTTCCTGCGTGGCCTTATAATGCTTACTGATCCCCATGACTCTTGAGTCTGTCTGTAAAACAGGAAGAAGAGATTAATACTTCACAAAAATGATGTTTTTACAGGTTTTCACCGGTGAATTCACAGACCTCTGGACTAGACACAAGGAGATGGGAGGGTGCTGAGGCACTGGCACAGGGTGCCCAGAGAAGCTGTGGCTGCCCCATCCCTGGCAGTGTTCAAGGCCA
>JAOEHY010030219.1:0-21719 GCA_025447955.1 Psilopsiagon aurifrons | reverse complement strand
AAGTCAAAAACACAGTGCTGCACCAACTACTAAGAAGGAGAAAAATGACTGCTACTGCTGAACCCATGACAGCATGTATGTGCGCAGCTCTCCTGTACAGTCTCAGCAGAGCACATACAGCTGCATATTCAGCAATAGACATGTGCATGCTCACAGGGAGACTTTCCAATATCAGGGCTGTAGCATATAAGAGACTTTTAGGACATGAGCTGTCGTAGCATAATTATCAGTGAAGAGCAAACCCACTGTTCACTAGAAAACACCATTTAACTTGATAAATTGTGTTTAAAGATTACTGAGACTCGACAAAAAAAAAAAAAAAAAACAAAAAAAACCACACAAAAAAAGCTATGCCACTGGCAGCAATTGCACATTTGGGGCTTTTTCTTCTTTTAATGACTTTGATCCAGGCAAACCACTGGAGGTAATAGATGCTTTACAAAGCATCTGTTGTTTGGGGTTTTGGTTTTTATTTCTGAGGGTGTTTTTTATAGGTTAATCTGCTTAAAGCAGATGCAAAATTTCTTAGAGATAAATTAGTATTCCTTGTAAGTGAAACACTGGGTTTGCATGCAGAAGGCCGTCCGTAGTCTCAACCTTATCTTTTTCTCAAGTAAAGCTGCCTTCATTCTTTTTTGTGGCTCGGAGAGCGGCCCCAAACCCCTCGAGATGTCTGTTCTCTCAGTCATACTTCCACTGCCATCTAGTGCCTCCAGCACAGACTGCAAGGCTCTCTTTCTTTCCGAACTTGCCATAAAAGATTATAAGTGCTGCGGATCATGTCAAACCCCCATTTTTCATTCGGAAACCAATCTTTGTGATACCACTACAGATTTTTTTCCTGAGTACAGTTCAGACTTGCTGTAATGAGGAGGGTTTTTTTTGCAGCCTAAAGTACAAGCTACCCTCCCTGACTGTCTGGGCTGAGTGGCAGTTTCAAATGCCATGCCAGTCACACTCAGTGAACTGCAGCAGCATTGCCGTTTATCTGATTTTGGCTAGGACTGAGAGACTTTTCACAGGGAATTAGGTGTCTGGAGGAAAAGAGGAAGCTATAGTTAAGCAATAACATGAGCAGCGTTCATTAGCTTCAGGAATACAACACTGAGAAAAGGTGACTGCAGATGTAACAACCGGACTTGGCGTGTTTTCTTCTCATACCACTCTGCTCTTTTGCTAGCTACAACTTATGTCCTTTTTTTTTTCAATACAAAAAAGGAAGAGCAGCTGGAGATGAGCACTTCTGGGGGTATATTATGGAGTCAGGCTTTTTATAGATGCATTAACACAACTCCTCATACCTTGGTTAAGTCATAAGCACACAGGGACTGATGCGACTCCAAGGACACACTATGCAACCTTTACATCACTACCAGATGTGTTTCTCACCAAACAAAGTAATTTCCAACTTCTCCGAATCATCTCCATTTTACTGGTTCCACTAGAAAGGTAGCTCTATGTCACACAGCACATTACCTTACCTTCTCCAGATTTCCTTGGGAGAAGTGGCAGCTGTTGGTGTTGTGCCTGTTTCAGCTCACTGACTCCACTTGTCTGTTTTTTCCCTGATGTGAGGCTGTTGGACAGAGAAACCACAGGACAACAGGGTACTGGAATCCAAGGAGTCCCTTCCAAAGCTCTGTGAAAAGACCCACACCCACAGTGTGACTATCATTATAGGCAGACCATCATCTCCACCCTATGCGCTGCAGCTGACACGAAGAACAGAAAAGGCAGCATGTTCAGTGGCAGATTTAAAAGGAAATAGTCACCACTCCCTATCTCCCACCGTCACTAATGCAGAACTGACAACTGCTGAGCAGAGACACCCACAGTGGCCTGCTCTTAGAGCATTGTCATTTTCCCACTTACGCATTTGACAGCAGGCTACACCAAGCTTTTAATCAGTGCTTTTCCCTGCTAACACTTTCAGTCTTTGTAGGAAAGAAGTTAAAGCAGCAGCTCCATTTCAGGTCTATTAAGCAAGAGTGCTCAGTGCCACTATATCCCTCTGTTGCATCTACTTCCTAATGAGGAAACCGAGGCATGGAGTGAAACCAGGATGCCATGTTAGGAACAAATACCATACTATGACATCCAAGACTCATTTGAATCTTTAAACTGATTATATTCACTCTGGGTTGCATAGGCACTTTGAATAACAGTGGAAGTTTCTGTCATTTGGTTCACACCAGATCTTCATCCACCATTCACTTAAAGCTCTGGTAAGTGTAGTGAATTTAAATGTAATAAAAAAATCCAGGACTGCACACAGTGCTCCATCATCACCTAAAACCAGAACAGTACATTTTGAAAAGTCAATACAACTTCACAGGTGAGTTCATTATATTCTTCTTTCAGAGCACTATCTGCAAGAAAAATAAACCTAGAGAATCTGGAGATCATCAGAAATGTAGAGCATTGCAATATGCTCTTCTATCGGCAGTAGAGGGCACAGGTAATATTTAATTGGCACTGAGCTCCTTGCAGGATTAAAGACATAGGATGTGGTCCACAATCTTTTGAAACAAGCAAGCACTGGTAGAAACTACATTTCAGTTAGACAATGTATGGCTAAAAGCTCACATCACCACACTTACAATACTCTAGTGAAAGCTAGCAACTTTTTCAGAGAAACTGCATTCTGAAATGACCTGGAATGGATAACTACCTCCAGCAGAAGTCTTCAACGGCATCTGAGGATGCAGTATATACTCACAGGGAGGCTGTTAAACACATAATTACTGTAATCAGTAATTTTGATGTAACAAAAGCAAGCCAGAACCCCTTTTGCATCAGGCTTCTGGGGGAAAAAATTAAAAGGAAGTGCCAAATGTGAACATTTTGGTGGTAAAAGGAGAAATGATGAATAGATTCCGGACACTCCAATGCTTGAGTGTACAAGAAAAGTAATCAAAACCCTACCTGACTTCTAAGACGTCGACTTCTACAAAGAAGGTGCAGAAGATTGGCATTTACCCAATTAGTAGATCATTCCTAATTCACCATTGTAACACAAGTAAAACACTCACCTTCAATCCTTATTACTACCACTGAGGATGTTACCCTGGTAGCAATCCTATATGGGTGGCACCGAGGAGTGTGCGGGTCAATAAAGGTAGGGAAGAGAAAATACAGGTGAGATGACCTGTGGTTCGGAAGCTAAGACACCAGAAGAAAGGTGTCTGGTTCAGACACTTGGTTCAAATGAATTCTATTTATTACAAAAATCAGGTTCTGGTGAAAATGTATTCAATTTCATTAACCACAGACAATGTGGCAAAATCCAGTGAAGAGACAATATTCAGATTCAGTGCAAGAAAAAAATTAATTACCTGTAGTGAAGAGCTAAAAAGTTTGAATTGCACAAAGGATGAAGATTACTGCATTTTCACCTGGGTAATTATTTGAGTGGGAAGGGCAACAGATATCTATGAGTATTTACCATTTTAAAAGTCAAAACAGAGAAGGAGAATGAAATCAAGGGATGTAAACAATATATATATATTTGGGGAAAGTAAGATTTTTGTTCCAGAGATCTACTAGAACTATCATTAAGAAAAAATATTAACATCTTTCAAATTATGGCATTTGAAAGGACTCTCACACATCGGTTCAGTAACACCATTAACAGAAACTCCTATTTGCTTAGGAAGTGGATATTCATCGTCAATGTATCTATGTGAAAGCATTCATCTAATCCAAGCTTTTGCGTCTCAAGGTAGAAGCATACGAGTTTAATGAAGAACTCGAGCCACCCTAACAAGCAAATAGTACAGCTTAATAAATAATAGACACATTCTGCAGTATCAGCCTTGCTTTTATTATGAATTGGGAAGAAAAGCTGAACTATCTCCCTCCACCCTTTACACAAATTGTAAATAAAAGTAATGATGCTGGGTTTTTTAAATCAATAGCAGAATAGCCATCTACAAAAGAGCAGTGGAAGCTCTTCCACCCTTTTGCCTCAGCACTAAAGTAAGGCAGGCCCCCAAAAATATACAACATGAAAAAAACTGTTTGGCAAAGAGAGGGCCTGAATGATCAACTGGGTATTCTCACCTTCCTCCTTCTCGGACAGAATTGCCCTGCTGTGTTGAGCAAATTTGCTATAATGCTGGCAAAACGTTTTCTTTTAGCATAAACTATCATGAGCAGTGAGGAAAAAAAAGAAGGAAGTTGAACCATTAAATAGCAATCTTAGACTGAATAGGAAATAGGCAGCTTATGCCAGAGACACTGCATTCCAGTGCAGTTTTATAGATCTCTGCACCAAGACACTTGCACGCACCTCAGCTCAGCACAAAACCTGTCTGATCTCCTGCCAGCAAACACTACCATTTATTGCTTTCACAAGAGCAATCACATCAGAAGGGAATACAGACATCCTTAATAGGATTTGCTGTTCGTCAATGCCACATGCTCTTTGAAATCACTCAGTAAACTCTCTATAATCAAGCTAAGAGACTACAGAGTGGCTCCTGTGAAATCTCACACTGGTTGATGTAAGTGCAGCTACCCAAAATCTTGGAAGGAGGGTGGCAGTAACAGAGAAACATTTTCCCTTTTCTTACAGCTCTGCTGCTATGCTATTAGAGAAGAAACCTTCTGCAACCAGGAACAGGGCAAATTCCCACATCACAGGCATGCCTTTCAGCCACATAACCTGTTGACATGTTTTCTAACCTTTTCTAATCCTAATGTCATTGAAAAATGGCAGTGCCTACAAATTAGCTGAACAACATTTGCTTTTTAGCAACAATAAAGTTTTATATTCTCTATATGCACTTTAATTAAGTTATTGTTCATGGAAGACAACTGCATTTCCCAGCAGAAACTGAACAAAGGGTCAAGTTAAACCTGGACTGTTCTTTGGCTTTCTCCATATTATTTGGATACACATGCACAGAGCTTGGTTTGTGAGTTTTGTTATTGCTGTGTTTTGGTTTTCTTTTTTTAAAGAATAATCATCTTAGTGTTACCTTCTCTGTCTTAGACCATCAAGGGTTCTCAGACCATAGCTGCACAGAGTAGCCTAGTGCACTAGGTTCCATTTTCTTTTGCAAACCCTCAAGTTAGTACCACACTGAGCCATCATCTACTACAGTTCTGCATTTTGTCTTCACTTCCCAGAGATATGTCCAGGCTTGCCTGGGGTGTACCAAAGTAAAGGACAGGGTTAACACACTAGTTGCAAAGCTACTTGAAGCCCCCAGCAAAACCGATGTTTAGTTTCTGTATCTGTTTCTAACCTTATCAAAATATAATTCCTTGAGGGAAAAAAACTGTTTCACAATTGTTCGTCTAAGTCACTGTGAAAACCACACAGAAGTATCTTGGCACATAGTGAAAGCTTGGCAATGCAGATGCAACACACATTTTCCTCCGCTCAATTGCTAGTAGGCAATTCGGTTTTTTTTAAAACACAAGTTGTAGAAACAACACCTCTATTGTTTCAGTGACACTTGAGTATAAATGGAAGGAATATATCTAGTGGCAAGGAACTTGCTCATGCTAAATTTCATGCACTACCAATACAGGCAGGATGATTGCTAAGGTTCCAGCCACAATCAAAAAGCATTTAACTTTTACCCAAGTTATCTTTGTTAAGAAAATGGATAATTATTTGCATTTTATTTCTGTTTCAGCAAGGCCTGACATTAATTGGCACATGATATTTCTTCTCATCAAGTTACAAAGTACAATATGCTCCAAGCTTCCTGATGATACTGCTACAAGCCTAGCAAGTCTTTAAAAATCAGGGTTTGGGTTTTTTGACAACCTCCCCCCTACTCCCAGAACATGCCAGACTTCTATGCACTTACAGGGTGGTTTAAAAATCCAACACCGCCAAAAACCTCAGAACCTCAAAGTGACGATAATAAGGTCTCAGAGCACTGTCCCTCTTTGTCCATGCTGCTGAAATAGTCAAAACCAGCAATAGTTATGGTGTTATTTTCATAATATACCCACCCATTCAGAAAAATGGATTCTGGATAGGAACTTTAGCTTTAATTAAGTGAAAACAACCAAACTGCTGCTACCACGTAATAAAACTGATTCAATGCCGAAAGAGCAACCCAATACCACTTCTAATCAGATGCTGAACTAGAAACTTACTTTTGATACAGTGAAATCAGGAAACAGCTGCAAAAGAAACCATCATCAGTAGCCTAAAATAAGAGTGTCCCCATAGTTTTAAAGCAAAGGACTCCTGGTGTTTGGCAGGAATTTGAAAATCCCAAGAACTGCTCATCATGTCTAACCTCAAAGGCAGAGTGGCAGAGAAGGGACAGAATCGATTTTAATGTAGCGTTTGTGTAGGCAGTAGCACATACCCAGCTACTAGTATTTCCAGGGTAATTCAAGTCTACTGGCATGAGACCCTTGAAAACATGGCTAGTCCTATGGAATTTCTTCCTCCCCTTTTAAAGATAAATCTTAAGTTTAGGGTAATAATAATAATAAAAAAAAAAAAAAAAGGAAAACACACAAAAACACATTTGAAGATTGAAGATAGACTCAAAAAGATACTCAAAGTAAAGAAGCCTCATTTAAACTTTAAAAGTACATCTGTATAGCACTGATTGTTTCCATACACAGAAACAGGCTTCCAGCTATATCTCACAAGACTGTAGTACTCTGCAGTTTTGTGCGACTGGCCCTCAAATACAATTTAATTCCCTCAACTAAATTAAAAATATAAAGAAGTAAAATGTATCTTGAATGCTAAAAAAAAAAAAAATCAGTTTATCAACAGCACAAGTCCTAATGCATATGGATTTTGAGATATTTGTTTGGCTATTCAGGGTCACAAAAACTCTTCCAAATCAATTAAGTTAATGCCAAGCATCTTTATCAAGAATCACAATGAAAAACTGTCAGCTTGCATACTGGGGAAAACCAAGACCCATTTACAGAAGCATTCTGCACAAATAAAGGCATTTTAAGTGTTTTATTTGTCCATTTGGAATGATTAGTATTTATAACCAACAACATAAATCTACCCCTCAGTGAAAGACCCGACAGCTTGTTATTACCAAACATATTACAGCCTGCTGAAGGGTGAAGAATTACAGACGTAAAAAGATGAATAACATTATATCATCATTAAATCACTTATACTGTTCATAACAGTTTAATCATCTAACAGTATAAATTAAGATTAGAAAAAAAAAAATAAAATCAACACTTCCAGTGATAAAATACATTTAGTACACAATGCAACAGTACAATTTATTACACTAGTGCATTAAAAAGTAAAAACCAGGACAGCTGCTTTGGATAACTGCATCATTGCTGATCTCTCTCCTACACAAACACTGCTTGGTAACACAAGTTACCAAGAAGTCTCCAAGAAGTATCCTACTAGGAAAATCCATCACAGATAAAAAGTTTATCAACAGGTACTTCTTCTCTACTCATATTACTTGAATATTAGGACATAAAATTTGATTCCTTCATATCTGGAGTTACCAGTGACATCCCTTCTGAAATCGAACAAGTAATGAACAGATTTGCATCCAAACTTCAACCATCAAATGAAAGTGAAGTGGAAAAATGGCTTTCATTTTTCACCCAGTTATGTTACTTAATACTTTGAAGTCACCTACAGAGTTTAAGTTTAGTGGTTTGAACCATTTCTCAAGGTTACTCGCATGTATGAATGTTGCATGTATGAATGATTCATAACCAATCAATAGCAGTATAACAGCTAAAAAATTTTTACTTATTAGAGATGAAATTTTAAGAACTCTTCTCCAAAAGCTAATTTGGAAAATAACCTCTATAAAAGTTTTTCAGTAATGATTTATATTTTTATTATAATTGATATTATGATTAATCCTACAATAGATGACAAATTTGAAGACTAAAGTTAGCACTTACTAGAATCAGCCTCCAAAATAAAGTGGATCAGAATATTAATCTGTATAAATCAAAGTATACCGCAAATCTGTTTATCAGGATATTGCCTGCTACAAACACAGCCTCATAGAGCTATTAACATCCTATCAAGCATGTGGAACTACTTGCTTGTCAATTACATAGGATGTGATTGTGAAAAGTAGAGGGACACAGGTGACATGTTTTGTTAGGGCAACCAACATCATCTTTGTACAAACTGACCAACAGCGAACAGAAAAAATTCAGAAGCCAACTGAATTTGGAGTGTATGTGAAGAAAAATTGCATTCATTCATCCTTTTTTTTTTTTTTTTTTTTAATCCTTATTTTGTAGCACAGAAAATTGGGGAAAACAAAAAAAAAAAACAACAACAACAAAAAAAAAAAAAACACCCCAAACAACAAAACAAAACCACTGAAACAAACAAAAAAAAAAAACCCACAAAAAAACCCACAAAAACACCCCCACAAACCAAACAATGAACCCCCAGAAACCCAAGCTCAGATCCACAAGCAATGAAGCAACAGCAAAACAGAACCCCTTATATGCAAATGATCTGAAATTCCCTCTGAACTTCACTCCATGATGCTTAGGAGAAGTTTAAAACCAGACACTATTGTGTCCATCTGACTGCCTGCCACACTAAACAATGCTGTCTACATCCACCTGCTGTCACTTACCTTATCAATAAATTGCAAGCTTTTACAGGCAAAGCCTGGGGGTTTAATTTTCTTTTATACCAGGATCCGATAGTATCCATATCTCCTCTGTGCTACAGTCATTTATCTTAAGCTAAATACAATTCTTATGCCTTTATTTTCTGCTCTAACCTTCAGATCCACCAAAAGTGAGACAGTTGCCCAAATTACTAGGAACAAAAGGCCATTTTTTCCACACATGATCTAACATGAAAGTGAGCACTCTGCTTGCCAGCATCCATGATGCAAACTTGCGATTCTTTGCACCATGCAAAAAACCCCACAAGGCTATCATTAACAAACTGCATGTTATGGTTTCTTTTCATCCATTTCAACCATTTCACTGGAAAGAGGAGGTAGTTTAGAAGCAAGGCACATCCTGCACTGCCTGATCAGCCATACGGCACATTTCTATTCCACTAAAAATATGATATATTTTATGGCTGGCAATGAAAGTTAGAAGAAGTAATCAGGAAAAACTAATCAAATGCACTTGGAAGTATTGTACTGCCTGGCCTCAGACTGCAGCAGAAAAACAGGCAAAACATCTTTTTGGTTTTTACTATAGAAAAAATAGGTACTTCAT
Organism: Psilopsiagon aurifrons; assembly: GCA_025447955.1. NCBI lineage: Eukaryota > Metazoa > Chordata > Aves > Psittaciformes > Psittacidae > Psilopsiagon > Psilopsiagon aurifrons. The sequence goes on along the minus strand of JAOEHY010030219.1, from coordinate 12,530 downwards.
CCAAATTTGAGAATGATATACCTTCAAAAGTATAGGGTGACTGGCTCATAAGGCTTACTGGCATTTAATTCTTTCTTTCAGAGTGAAAGGAATGGACACAATCGTATAAGTTAAAAATGTAGCTTGAATGCCTCTTGTCTTCTATTAACTTCTAAAGTTATCTTAAAAGTGAGCTAGGAAGTTACAATGTTGTTATTGAGAAAGATTAAAGTCTATCATTTTGTTTTCATCATTACCATGAACTAATATTTACTCCCAAAAATCAAAGGGCAAAACCTCCACAGCAACCAGAGGATAGAGTTACAGTCATGTTGATATCTACTCACGTAAACCTTTAGCAAATAACAAGGACAGAATTCAGATTCCTTGCAAGAGTTCAATCTCAGCATAGCATTAAGTTGTCCTCAACGTTTGAACTGGCTCTTATCCAAAGTAATAAGAGAACTGGGTTCCCTAAATGCAAAAGCCACCTCAGCTAGCTTCAACATGAAAGTTGTCAAACTGTGCAAACTCAAAGGAGCGAGTTCCAATAGCAGCCCAGCCGTTACTTGGTTGAGAAATGGTGACATTTTCCCAAAGTGGATAACCATTTAGCAGTCCTGAGGCAGAAGTGCCCTGTCAAAAAAAAGAAAAAGTTAGCTTTGTAAAATCCAATGATTGTGTTGACACTGAGCCCATTCACATACGAGAAGAGACAAAGCAGAAAGATGTCAACTTTCAACATATCACATATTTCCCATGCAGAGTTGCTTCTGACTATTGCATGGAATCCGCCAGTGCCTATCAGCTCTGTGAAACAGATCTAATGTCTTCAGAATGAATATATAAAAGGCTCATGTTCCCCTAGCTCTCAGCTTCGTAAACTCGCTGTGCAATCTGAAAGGTAAACTGGTTTTCCTCCTCCTTATTTGTCAGGCTCACCCAGACAACCCAACTGCCTTAAGCGGGTATGATACACCTGGCACCAATTCTGCAGAATTACACAAAAGTCAAAAGGAAAGAGAGATGTACTTTAGTCATTAAGCTGAGAGGAAGAGAGGCAGTAGAACTTTCAAGTATCATGCAAGCCGTTTGGAGACAAAATTGAAAAGAGTTTCAGGAAAAGGTACAATTTATCTTGCCAGGGTTCTACTAAACAGTATTTAGGGAAAAAAGGTACTTCAGTTTACTGGTATTCCTTAACCTAAAAGACAATTACAGACACAGGTAAAAGCAAAGAAGCATTTCAAGGAGTCAGCATAACAATTCTTTAAAGTGGATCACGCACTTCTGCCATTACACAAAAGACTTATTTGGTAAAAAAAACACAGATAGACATTTGTAGCATCATCATTTTAAAATTACCCTCACTGTTGTGTGTTTTAAATGATTTATGTTCATCTTCAGTCCTCCATTCAGGTTAGCAAATATCCCATTTTACAGTCAGCAATCGCTGTCATAAGTGTGGGTGTACAAAACCCCAAACTAAACTAGATTCATTCCAGTAAATGCCTCAGATACAATTGTGTTTCTGTCTCCCATCGTGAAAGCATAAAAGACATAAAACAGCTTCTAGTGCTTACTGACATTTTAGGATGAGGGGAAGACTCAATGCATAATTTTAAAAGAGAGCTTGCTTCAGTAGACAATCTCCCCACCTAGGATTTAAGATCCCCCACGTTTCAGGCCACACTGCAGTTGCCAAGGTTGCATTGGGCAAATGGATGAGACATTCAGCAGAGGATCTTAAAGCCTTTTATATACTTGCACCAATGTCACACCCAGCTAGGCACACAGGTATATCTAAAGGAGAGCTTGGAACTACTTTCCTCACTTTTGACTATGGTCAAAAGCGGTGGAGTGAGGGGAAAGGAAAAACTGCGGGCAGGCTTCTCCTTAACGGTGGCCCATTTTTAGAGCCCATGGTTTTTCAGTACAGGAAAGAATGATGGCAGCTCAACTGAGTTTGCAAGTGGTTAACTAGCTCCACAATCAAGACCTTATCATTTTGTTTTCAAATTCATGCAAAGGCATTTGGTGGAAACTAGATTTGTAAAATGGGCAAGTTTAGTAGTTTAATGATGAGTCTTCAGAACAAAGCCAGGTCATTATCTTTTCATTAAACAGAATGATTGATCTCTCTAGCCCTCCTAGCTCCAGCTTTGAACTGACCTTTCCAGTTATTTTCCGTACCTTCTCCATTTTCCCAAGATCTCTAAAAATACTGGCAACAGAACTTGATTGGCTTAAAATAACAGAGATACTGTGGTTTAGGTATGGCAAACTGTCATAAATTCATAGGATTTGGGTTGGAAGGGAACTTCAAAGGCCACCTAGCACACAGTCAATAGTATAGCACAGTTATGCCTACACCATTTAGAACTGCAAGTTTCATAACCGGTTTTCTAGCTTTTTGCCTTTGTCCTTACCTGAATGTTGAGAGTAAGCGTGTGCCACGCATTATCCCGGACACCAGAAAGTCCTTTCATTAATATTTCTTCTCCGGCTGCAAAACACACTTAAGGTCAGCAAAATGATTTTTCACCCCTTTGCCAAGATTGACAAAAAACAAGCAAGCAAAAGCAAAATACCTACTTTTCAGAAGCGTTCAGAGCTGACATCTTACCAATTTCAGCTGCAGCATGGAAGGTTTTACATGCAAATGTGGACTCTCCATTATCAGTGCATTCTCCTGTTTTGCCAGGACCTTTTTTTCCACTGAAATCTATAATGTTCTTGGGAATTCAGCCTCAGATAAGGATTCCCTCTGCTGAGAGTATGGGTGCATGAAGTGTGACAGTAGCTATTGCTTTGTTTAATCTATAGATCTCCTTGTTTATGTATTGGAATTTTTTTTAACTTGAAGGGTCTCAGTTGCCACATGATGTTACTTAGTTCTAGTAAAAATTTAAGCTAAACAAAAATTAGGTGTGACCGACACCTTGAGGGAAGACCTGAAAAAAATTAAGTGCTACATGTAGAATCTCCGATTATTCATTGTCAGTTTCAGCTGCAATTTAACATCCAGGCTTCCTTCTCAAAATATATAAAGATCACTGAAAATACCCATACAGGAAAAAATTACCACATTGTGTAACAAGTGTCTCAGTTTGAAATAATGAGATGGTTACAAAACTCCTCTCATTTCATCTATGAAAAATGATTTTTGCCAGCCAGAGAACCTAATTGGGTAATGTTATGTCTTATTAAAAATAAAGCCTAGAGTCGATTCTAAACATGCATATTTTTTCACATACAGCCAAAGCTTAAGTTGTTATGGAGTTAGATATTGCAGGTTTCCTAGGAGCATGGGTATATTAAAAGAAGCTAATGTAAAGCCTTCTTTATGCTACTCATCCATGGCAAAAAAGAGAACAAAAGAACCCACCCACCCAACAACAACAACAAAAAAATCAAACAAAACAAATTAAAAAAAAAAATTAAAAAAAAAAAAAAAAACAAAATAAAATTAAGAGAAATGAAAAACTACAGCTACAAAATAGGAGACTATTTTTATGGTCTAGTAATATGTCTAGGCTGTCTTTGTATCTGATAAACTGTAAATCTACAAGTTCTCATTGACTTATGAGAAACTATTGAAAATTTTAATTTACACTTATAAAGTGATGGGAAATGCATTTAAACAGCAAAGCCTGCCATTATTTCAAAGCAAATTAAAAGGAACTTTTGGTTACTGAGGAAGTGTTATTACATACACTCCTTCATATGCCCATCAAGTGCTCTACAGATGAACACAGGTAGAATATGCTCTCACTCCACTGAGCTAGAATAACAGTAGAATGTAATTTGTGGAAATAGTAGGCCACTCACCATTGCCTAGGCCAGATGTAAGCACATTGTCTTGCATTGCTCTACAAAATAGGCATTTCAAGCAGGATTTTCTTTTCAGGTGTAGCATAAGAATATAGCTCAAACCTTTCTGTATTTCATATTTTACCAGCATATACCTGCATTTTATATGTATTTATAATTTAATCATAAAATTATTTATTATAAGCAAAATAATTTACAATTGCTAGTGTAAAATGGCTTTGTTAGCAGAAAAAAAAATTAAAAAATCCAGAAAGCTGAGGCTGAGAGGTGGACCAGCCAGCAGATGCTCTATACACACATTGAGGCCATTACTAGAGCACAACAGGTTAAATTCATAAGTGAAGACAACTGAATTATGAAATGTGAATGTTAGCCATTTTTATCAAGGCTATCAAAATGACATGTCCATACATACGCATCCATCTTAGCAAAGAGCTGCTTACCTAGGTCACCAGTGACTCTGTAGGTGCCATCTGAAAAAACCCAGAAGAAAACTCCTTTGGTACGTCGAACATAAATTCCACCATTATCAACTCTTCCTGCAACAAACACACCCCCATCACGTTGTTTTTCTATGTAGATGTCACAAGTGACTGTCATGTTTACCCTGGAAGAGAAGTGTAGTGTTTTAAGAAGCAATAAATTTTGTTTTTTAAAGTAGGCAGTAAGTAGAAGAGTATTCCCTACATTGTACAGCAAACTGTTTGAGGAAAAATTCAGTAACCTTAATTGTGACAAACCTTTTTAAACAGAATGTTCAAATATGTTGAGATTATTTGGTTTTCCTGAAGTTACACTCCAAGCATTTGACAGATCAGTGATTGAATCAAAGGAAAAAAAATCCCAGACAGAAAGGCTTTTAAAGAAACAAATGAAAAGAATTCCAAATAGAAGAAAAAGTCTTAAGCACAAACTATATTACTGTTTACTATTACTAAACCAATTAGTTAACAGGCTCTTTCCCAAAGGCTTTTTAATTTTAAATAAACATTATTTTAAAATATGATGTTGCTTGATTCCATCCATCATAACCATAACTCTGACCAAACCAGTAAATCTCAGTCATGTTTACTCATAACTAAAACTGTTTTAAGCAGCAGTTGAATTAAATCCATACAATTCTAGGAACTGCTCAGAAGATGGCAGCCTGCAACAAATAACCAAATGAACACCAAAGCTATTTCATTGATATGAAATTAATCAAATCACAAATAATCTAGAAAGAAAACTCAAAATCAACTAATTTAAACTGAATCAAACTTTTGCCCGTTTTAAAACCAAACTGAAACTCAGTGCACACTTTGAATCAGGATTTTGACTTGGTCTTTTTAGTATGCTGACCCAGATCCATCATTCTGAAAAAGCATCTTGAAGAAATAAAGCCCAGCAGGACATTAGTTAAAAAAAAATTCCAAGACAGTGCAGCAGTGGGCCAAGCTACCAAGAGATAAGGTGGACTCTCCATCTTTGGACGTTTTTAAGAATCATTTAGACAAAGACTCAGTTGATCTCTTAGAGCTGACAACAGCCCTAAACAGGGCTCAATGACTTTTTAAAGTCCCTTTTAAGTCAGCATTTCTACATGTCTACAGAAAGCCTGAATGCAAAAGCCTGCTATCCAAGAGAAAGGAGGCTTGAGACACATTAACTGATCATAATTCACATAGGTAAGGACATTTCTCCAGATGCCACAAGAAAATAGTATGTACATACCACTTAAAATTTCCTATGAGGCTAATGGTTTGATCTGCATCAGAAGCCCAAGTGATGGGTCGCTGAACCACCACCTGGCGGAGCGTGAACACATGATCTCCCGGGTCAGAAGCATTTATGAAGTATTCAAATACACCTGTCTGATCTGCAAAATTTGGGGCTTCACTGAAAGGTGGATTACCTGTTCAGAAAATAAAATACACATTAACACCAAAACATTATTTTTATTCTCTGTACTCTTGTTTTCAGAAGTTTGCTCTGAAAATATTCTCCAGAATTTTGAGCGGTATTATCAAAGCACAGGCTCCAAAACTGAAGTTTTAAGAGTCTGAAGGGGATTTTAGTTTTGACTTTGTTTTAAAGCAGATCCCAGTTTTTCAAATACATGACCAAAGTAAATCATAATGTTCCTCATCTTCCTGCCAAAAACAAGGTCACTACTGTGATGAGCTATATGATTTGCATCAAGGATTTTAAAACTATTAGTGACCTCCCAGTTAAGTCACAGAATTAAATACACCTCACTGCAAGCGGAGAATACAGGTATAAGCTTGTTGGAGAAGCAGGTATAAACAAACAAAACCAAAACACACATTCAGACTATTCCATTAGAGACTCAACGTAATTATTATTGCCTTTCTACACTAAGATATATCTGTGTGTGAATTAAGTATTTTTATAAGAGAATTCTGACTTACGAATATTGAAATCATCTTTGTAATTTGAAGGGAAGGGCTGAGGTGGTGGAGGCTCTGGGTAACCACATTTCTGCCCAGTTTTGAGTGTGGTTAATGTATAGACTTCATCCACATTTAAATCTAAAGAAAAACTTCCCTTCCACACCTGTAATTAAAGAAAGCTCAAGCTGAAAAAAAAAAAAATCAAACAACTAAATAACAAAATACCCAAGTTCCTGAATTAAAGGAGATCCTTTAAAATCTTGATTTAGGGGGAAAAAAAAAACGTATTCTTGCCTCAGCATTTAATATCTCCAAGCTATTTTGAAAATTCCTTTCCCCACAAATTCTTTAATAACTCCAGGTAAGCTTAGACATAGCTAGTAAAATTGACATCAAAACCGCTAATAAAACATGCCCTAATTATGCAGTTTAGGCTTGAGAGTCAAGTAGTACAGCAAAGGTGGAAGAAACACCTGAAATTGCAGAGAGACTGTAACTAAAACCAACACTTACCTTCACAGGATGGAGTTGCTGGAAAAGATTAGAGCTTCCAGATTCAAAATCAAGTCTAGAATGCCACACTTGAAGGGTTTTCACCATGTACTATAATGAAACACAATATAAAAAAAAAAAATTAACAAACAAAACAAAACAAAAAAACCCAACGAACAAATAAAAAAACCCAACAAGCAAATCAGCACAACAGAGCACCCACCCTTGGCATAAATCCTAAAAAAAAAATCCAACTGCATTTCTGCTCTGGGGAATTTCTTCTTCAATATGTAGATGATTAGGTAGGGAGGTAGTAATTCTACAAATTCAGTTACGATGTTACATCTCATGGTAAAAAGCAGAACTGGAATACTTAATACTTTTCCAGGTGTGCAACAGCCTCTGGTACTAGAGGTAAAGAACTCCAGTCTCTTGGTACCCTATGATATTGTTCTGCATTTATTTGATTATGGATAGCAATTCATTCCACAAAACTGACAAAATGTTTTCCAGATCTACTTACAAATGACCCTTTGAGGTAGAAAGTTGCTCTCTGAGGCCTCACAGTGAAATGAGGCAGTGGAGGCCTGATACATTGAGAGTGATTGTAAGTCTGAAGAAAAAAAATAGTGCAACAAAGTAAGATAGATTAGTGGAATACATCACCTGGCAATGTTCATGAAAAACACACAGCATAAACTGAAATTAAAACAGCAACATAGGACCAATTTGCAGCCATTGCAACCACTAACATTGCATTGTTATCTTCATGACTACAACTATACCAGCATAATGATTTTGAGTACTGCTTAAAAAAAAAAAAAGCGTGATATAATTTCCTCCCAGGGTGTGTCAGCAAATTAAAGCTAATTTGTGTTATAAAGATGACAGATACATTAGTCTCCAGGAAGATTCAACTAGCTTTTCTAGCTTATATCTAAGTTTAGACAGAAAAAACAACCTTTAGTGTTCTCACTGACAAAGCTACAAGCATTAGAGAAGATATTTCAGAGATAATGTACTACATAAATCAAGACAGGCTCTTAATAACAAGACATTGTCTTTTCTAGTTCATCAGAATTCCTCATGCACATACCATAGTTTCAATTATGATGGTAAGGTTTCCTAGGCCATCTGTCAGGGCTACAAAACTGCCGCCTCCTTCTAAGTGTCCATCCACTTGCAAGTATGACCAGCCTGGCTGAGTAAACTGTGTTGTGTGTGCTGAGACAAATCAGAACAAAAATCAGAAGAAAATAATTAAGTCTTAAAAAATAATACCATTTGTGATCTCAATTAAAATTTCTCTCATACATGCTTACAGAGCAAAAACTTGCTTTCGGGAAGAAAGTAATGGAAGTTGCAAAACAACTTTTTCCTATACAAGAACAAAGATTAATGAATATATACTCAAGCACAATTAAAACCACAACCAGCTCCGTAGCAGACAAAACAGTAAAACCTATACCAACTATTTAGACAGAAGGAAAACACTACACCACTATGTAAATCAATCATGGACATGCAATATGAATATTTATCACAATTTACAGATTTTCCTAAATTTCTCTTACATTTTTAAAATTCCTTTACATATGCAGGTAACTAGCCGAAGAGTGAAAATGAAGGCTTTTGCCTTGTTTCTCCTTCATGGCATTGCACATGCTACTTGCTCTACTGAACTGTGGCAAAGACCATAAGATACTACAGAAAGACTACAAAGTAGCCAGTGAATGCGCCTGCCTATGGACATACTCCCCTTACTCCAAGCACAAGGAAATGCTGATTTACATAAGCCAAGAATCTCCAGCAGGACAAGAATACATAGATATATAGATTCTTTTCATTTTCCTAAACTGATAGGCATCAAATGTCTACTTAAGGATTAAAAAAAGGAGGAAAGGAACTAGAAGAGCATACTACCTTTATGGGCACTTCAGATCAAAATATTTTAACAGCTATAAAAGGCAGTAGTGTATTAATTTCTCATGTACCTAGTGGTCACATATTAAGATTTCCCTTTCTATTACATTTTTCTGCTTTTTATTAAAAGGAGATTTTTTTCATCTTCTTCTTTTTTAAAGTATTCACAAGGCTTTCCACAAATCCACTTTTGTGAGTATAATTTTTTGTACCAAATAAAACCCACTAAATAAATTAAGGCCTCAGAAAATACTATTATGCCCTGTGTGAGAACAGCAACCTTCTGACTGCAAACTTTCTACCTGTAATCCAGATAGGAGCTTCTACTTTGTAGTGGCCACTCCATGGCTCTTGCGCTGTCATTAATCCACATCGACCGAAGGGCAACTCTTCATAATAGCTAGCCACCAAGTTCCATGCAATGGTTCTAGAAGAAACACAGGTTTGTTTGCCCCATTCATATGGATAATATTAGATGAATTTAATATAAGAATTTAATCTTTTTTCTTTCCTCCAGCATACAATGAAAAGAAGTTTCAGGGGAAAAAAAGAACCACCTTTCCTACCAAACTGCTTTGTGCTGTGCTCCATTTCAAGCATTTCAGACAGAAAGACTTCTCTTTATTGCTTCAAAATGAAGTTACACAAAAAAAATAAAAGCTTTGAATAATTTTGCTTAGAACTTGATGCCTACATTTTCTATAGTTTTTTTTTTGGGGGGGGTTGCCTTTTTGGTTTTTTTCTCAGATTTGTAGTTGTTGCATTGGAAACATCAAAGTATGTTTTCTATAACTTCAAGTTAAGTAATTTCTTACTAAACAGAACAGCTTTCTTCTAGATTTCAGTTTGGAAAGAAAATATCTGGGAAATAGTAAACATAACAAAAGACTACAGCCTATTTTAGAATGGATTCTGAGAAAGAAGTTGCATGGAAAAAAATAGATAATTATATCTGTAGCTAATACTTTTAACTTAAGACAAACAACCTGATAAAGACCTTAAGAAAAATGCAGATAAATTAGCTTCAGTGTTATTTTCTTCCAAAGATTTTTAAGTTGTTGGCTCTTCTTAAGAACATTCTCTTTTTAAACAAATATTATCAGAGTCTCAAAGGCATCTGAACTCACCTGCATACGCTGTTGGATACTGTGGAACAGTAACTCAGGAATACATTAAAGCTTGTGTGACTTCTACCCCAGAAAGAGCTAAGGACTGTAGACTTCATACCTTACTATATTTGAATTCAGACTGAGAATGAAGAGTTTCAGTTTACCTACTATCTTACCATAGCAGATGCATGTGTTACATAATACTTTAAAAAATCCTTACATGTGAAGTTGAGAAAGCAAGCAACAGTGCACAACACTTACGAGGTCATGTTTCCATTCACATAGTTTTGGTTCAGGATTCGAGCCCAGCAGCCTGCACCAACTTCATCATTGAAAGTACTGTAATCTTCTGAAGACCACAGTTTCTTCTTTGTTAATAAGGCATTTGGCACTGTTTTTGTCCCAGGATAGTGAGCCCTACACAATATTTTAAGAAGAAAAAGCACTTAGCAAAAAACAGAAAATGGAAGTCTGGAAGTATGTTCAGCAGCAATGATACACCTACTCCAAACTGAAATGAAAGAGCAAATTTTCTTTGGAATTGTACAAATGGAATAAAAGAAAATGGATTGAGAGAGAACTGTAATATTCAGTAGCTTATTGTATTTACATCAGTAGATGATCATTTCTTCTGACACATGTCAGCACGTAAGCAAACCTTGTTTTAAGTACATCATGAAATTTCGCAACTTGCTAATGAAAATTTATGCTCTTTCCAAAATACTTCTTAGTATGAGGAGAGATGCTTTCTCCCAGATCAAGACTACTGGTTAAACTGCTTAAAACTCAATCACAACATTGATCCAGTGTGCCAGATTAGTCTGACTGAAATAAAAATCTTTAAAATCACCTGCAGAAAACAGGATTCTTATCTTCCCCTCACTTAGCACACTCACTGAACACATTACATAGCACTAAAATGAAACTATCAGTACTGAGAAGGAAGGGATAAATATTTCCTTTACTATTAGCCTAAAACTTGACAAATTGATACATCTATGGACAGGGACATGAGAAACACCAGTTTTTCTAGACTACCAGTGGGGCTTTTTTCCATTATTTTCACCTACTGTCCTTCATACACAGCTTCACTGATGATAATGCAACAGATAGTGGAGATTTTATCTACATCCTTCTCTGTTGTACAGATTATTGCATTTCCCCTTTGGCTTGGAAACACAAGTATTACTTAAATACCAAGCAAAGGCCTTTGTAAAGGCATAAGTATGTAGCTTGCAAAGACAAGTCAAAGAAAGAATATTTTTTCTTTCTACACTCCATATCTTAAAGAGCTATTTCTTAAATATGAAGAGCCAACATCTCTGTGAATACAAGCTGTACTTTACAAAAAGAAAACAAAAACAGGGTATAGAGCACTTTATATAAATAAGGTCACACAGGAACACTGAGACAAAAGAGAAGAAAAATCAATGCAAAGGCACTAAAGCCATGGAAATAAACTGGTAAGCAGTGTCAAAGTTACAGGGAGAAAAAAGAGGTTCTAGGGGCAGACTCCTTCAGTGTATGTTTATTGGCAGCTTTGCTCCACTTAAAACCCACACACTAACAACATTCTCGTTTTGTACCACAGATATATAATCCGGTAGGGCACTTCATCACCAGTTAAGAAATGAATAATTTTTCTCTCTCTTACATGCAATTTCTATTACTGTTAATGAATAAAGTTTACACTGTACTGCTTTTCACTTACATTGCTGTTAACCCAAAAGGTTATGTTTTTTTTTTTTACTTTCATTAATATCTAAACCAGGAAAGTATAGGACAAGACTAAGGAGTATATAACTTACACTGCATGAAAACTAATATTTCTTTTTAAAATAAGTGCACCAATTTATTATTTTTAACTTTTAACAGCACTGGAAGTGTATCCTTTAAAAAGACTCACTCAAATGCACAAAATGAACACTTGCTATCAGATTGGATATGTTGAACTTTGTGTTTTATATTTAAAGAAAACACTAGACCTTCCTACAGCCCTCTTTTAGACATTTTGTGCAACTTTACAGCCTCAACAACTAACACAGGGTGAACAGATTAGCTGTGTCCAGAATAGCATGCTCTTTTCCTTCAGTAGCGAAAACAATGTTTTTACTTCACTGGAAATGAAAAACTCTTATGAAAGAGCAACTATATTCCAACTACTCTCAGGCAGTAAATGGTCCACTAAAGGATCTCTACCATTTGGAGACTTTAGTAACCTCATTAATATTTCAGAAAAAACAGACTCCTAAACACCTACCCTTCTTAATGCCTGAAAAGAGGGGACTTTCTGTATTGTTCTTACAGACGTGATTCTTCAGCAGAAGCAGCAGGATTTTATATTCTCTGCTCAAAACAGCAGAGTCAAGACACTTTATAAGAGAAAAGCATTGAAAAGAGAGAGGAAAAATTGATGTATATCATGAAAAAGGGAAAAAGACTGGATCGTGGTGGAGAAAAGGCAATGAAAGTAATAGCAGGAAGAGAATTATAATTAATCCCCCATCCAAATTGTCTGAGACACCTCACAGATCACATATCACATTGCTAGTCCAAAATTGATTTTATGTACTTTCATTTAAAATCCTGGTTATCTGAATGTCATGGGTTCAGCAGTAGCAGTCATTTTTCCACTTCTTGGTAGCTGGTGCAGCACTGTGTTTTTGACTTGTGGCTTGAGAACAGTGCTGATAACACCAATGTTTTAGTTACTGCTTAGTACATTTTGGTCTGACCAAGGACTTTTGGAGCCTCATGCTCTGCCAGGGAGGAGGGGAAGCCGGGAGGAAGCAGAGACAGG
>JAOEHY010030218.1:0-12562 GCA_025447955.1 Psilopsiagon aurifrons | reverse complement strand
TGGTATGGAATACCTCTTTGGTCAGTTTGGGTCAGGTGTCCTGTCTCTGCTTCCTCCCAGCTACCTATCCTCCCTAGCAGAGCATGAGACTCAGAAAGTCCTTGATCAGACTGAATGTTACTGAGCAGCAACTAAAAACATCGGTGTTATCAGTGCTGCTCCCAGACTGAAAGTCAAAAACACAGTACTGCACCAGCTACTAAGAAGGAGAAAAATGACTGCTACTGCTGAACCCAGGAAAAGACAGAAAAAGACAAGGATAGCCTCCCAGCAGAAAATCAGGGCATGGTCTTGACTGTCAGGACTGAAGAAGGTCACAAATTCTCCCAGACAACAGCTAGGCTGGTTAAAGGGCTTGAACTATAAGATAGTGTTGTTGGATTTACTGACAGCTCTGGGAAGGAAAGAAAAGTGCAGAGATTCCTGTTAGCTATATTTACACAAGCCCATGTCTCTGACACAGGATACATCAACCAACCAGCATCCCACAGATTAAAAACATCGGTCGCCTGTCTCCCTTCCTCTGCTAAAAATACAGGTACAAACAGAAGTATGCCTACAGTAAAGATGTTTTTGTGTAGTAGGCTGAAAAAAGAAGCTGGGAAAGCCCCCCAGACCTAGCAGCTTGAAAAGGAACTCCTTCTTATGCCATGATTGCATTACTACATGCACTGGTTTGCCTAGCTACTTGTGTCTTAAATCTTTGTTAAGTTATTCTTACCATTAGCAGGATGATTTCTTATGTCAGGGAGTTCCACATCTCAGCACATGCTATGTGTATCAGCATAGCCTGATCTGCAGCATTGCTTTTACTAAAGGAGCTGAACTTACTCTTATTTGCAGAGTGAATTCTCCTTGCCCTCAACATGCTGAGAATAAAGGTGTGTAAGACAGCAATTAGCCCACAAACCTTGCTGGGCATCACAGTTTAATCCCCTCAGCCCTGCCTTCTTCCCAGCACTTGCACAGCAAAGCCAGCAAGGGGTTTCTGCAGGCCTGCAGATTCATCTGTTGCTGCCCGAGGGTGCTATGTGCCGTTAGATAAAAGGCATTCCCAGCCTGCTGAGCCCACCAACAAAGATGGCCTGTGCCTGCTCATTACAGCACCCTCTTGGGAGTCCAGCTTCCTCTCCACCTCATGTCACAGCCTGATTCATATTTCAATATCCACATGACCTATAATGGACCTTGGTAAAATCAATCAATATGCTTCCCCTCATTTCCCCACACCTGTCTGCTTAATGGAGGAAATAGCTGCTGCCCAAGACCTTGAAACTCAATGGGGCCTTTTTCCCCCCCACACAAATGTACTTGACCGTGAGCTTAAAAAAGAGAAAAAGATAAAAAGCAGAGCCTCACAATGATGATCTTTTTCTTTCTGTTTTTTAAAAGGAGAATGGAGTGATCTAAATGGTTGGTAGAGTTTACCTGCACTGGGGTAAATCCAGCAGGACTGCACAAGGATTTTACCTGCCAGCAAGCCATCAACCAGCAATTCCTCAGACTTCAGGATCCCTAAAAAGTATTGGGAGCTCAGCAGTTCAGAGGGGATCAGTGTGCCTCACCTGTAGTCACGTATCCCACAAGGGTAAGTGGAGAGATGTTCTTCCCTTCTGTTTCTATAGCATAGGAGAAATGTGCATATAGGGCTGGAGAAGAAGATAGGCTTATAGCCCTGTGACCTATCCTCCACAACTTAATTACTAGGACCATGATAGAGATCCCTTTCCTCCTTTGTAGAGACACAGCTTGGTGCGAAACCACTGGCACAAAACAAACCACAGGCCATCGATGTTACTCATTGTACTGTGCTTTGCTGGAAAAGCCTTACACTGAAAGGCGGATCTGGGATAGGATAGGATAGGATAGGATAGGATAGGATAGGATAGGATAGGATAGGATAGGGTAGGAGCAGAGCAAGCTATCAGATCAGGTGAAACAATAGAGCTAAGTTCCCCAGCACTTGAAACATTCAAGGTCAATACATGGAGGGCAAATGTCTAGCCAACATGCTTGGCAACTCTGGACCTCATACATACATTGTCTGCCATACAGCAGACAATACAGGAACAGCAGAAGGAAAAGGCTGAAAGGAGGTTAAAACAGTGGCTGGTCAGGCAGGCCAAGCAGGGAGGAACCCTGTCAGAAGGGGTGTGCTGTTGCAGGGGTGAGCAGATAATGGGGCTATCCTTGTCAGCTAGGCCAGTTGCCTGTTGAGGCTACAGGTACAGCCACTGCAGCAGGACTGTGCAGATGCTGTGCACTGCAGCCAGTGCCCCAGAGTCTTCTATTTGCACAGCACCTGTACCTTCTGTGCCTTTTCATCTCCATCCACAAGGTGACATCTCTTACCATCCCCTTTCTAGGCCAAGAAATCCTTTATCTATCCAGAGCTATTTGATGCATCTATCCACATAAATTCAGCTTCCCTTTATTCTCTTGCAGTTCTCCAGATTCCCATTAGCGCAGGTTTGAAGCAGAACATCAGCTCTTCTAGCTCTTTACCAGGTTGTTTATTGCAGCATCTCTCTGAAGTCACAGAAACTGCAGCCCTGGTGCCAAATTCTATTTTAACTACACAATCAGTTATCAGCCCATTACCATAATAAGGAGATTAAAAGCACTGAGAAATGCACATTTTGCTCCTGGCTGGAGACTGCTGCTGTCTTCCTGGGTCCCACAAGTTCCACTTTGTTCTGCCTGTCACTTTCATCCAGGATCCCTGTGGAGGAAGGCAGTAGCTGGAGATGATGGGCAACACCTTGTATGAGCTGGGGCAGATGATTCCTCATACCCAGAGCCTCTCAGAGCAACTAAATCAGGCCAGGTCACCTTCCTTGGTCCCTTAAACATCTCCTTTCTTCTTTCAGGGTGTAACGTTTCTCCACTGGTGAGGTTATTTTTAGAGTCTGTTCCCTCTGCACTCGTCTTCTAGGACCAGCCTGGGAATCATTTCAATCATCCAGAGTAATCCTAGCTAGATCCAATCCCATTTCTACCTCCCATTTTCAGTGGGCAGAAGATGGGGTTTCAACAGCATATACTAATTCCCATGTATTTCTGTTTCACAAATGCTCAAGGGGTATTTCTGAAGTAACAGATGTGCTTCAGCACAACAGGGGGAAGGCAGGCAGGGACCAAGGTGCTGATGAATATCTCCTGTGACCACTTCTCAGGAGTCAGCAAGTCAGACTTGCCTTCGGACTGCAGTAGCAGGACCAGAGCATTGGTTACAATTGTCAGTCACCTGCCACCAAAAGCAAACATCCCACCGAGAGGAAAGCAGTACCTACACAGACTCCAGATTTATTCATGTACCATCGCCAGGAAACCTTCATTACAACTGCTACACTGAAACACAAGCATCTTACAAAAGCAATTATCTACCTACCAGGTTGCTGCTATTTTATGTCAGATCAGTAAAAGCCAGATTTACTTTCTATCCCCAGACTCTTTGGGTTTATTTTCTGATAAACTGTCGTCTGTCATTCTCACCTCCCAGACCTATTGCCAACAGCTTCAGCTTCACACTCCAGGAGGCAGGGAGCCCTCGCTTCAGGGCTGGGAGCTGAGTCAAGACACGAAGAACAAACTATTTACCCTCTTTGAGCACTAGTAAAGCTACTCAACTCCCTGACACAAGCAAGGCAGGCTAGCTGGCAGAAAAGGCTCTGTGAGCCTCTGCCCCTGGGGTGTCTGACCTGAGGAATAAATACTGGAGATGTGGGGGGCTAGGGAAGGCAAGGGCATGTGCCAAGCAAACACCTTCATGGCTGTAAATAGCAATGGGAAGGGCACTAAGAGCATAGAGGGGCATAGCCTCTCAATATTTACCTCGCATGTTGTATTTTTTGCTACCTGCAGACCCTAAATATATTTGCTGGTACAGCACGAGAAAGGACACCATCATCTCAAGATCCAGATCCCAAGCCATACATTAAACTGCATTGACAGTGACAGAAGGAAGTATTCTATACAGGTTTGTCCTGGGTTCAGCAGTAGCAGTCATTTTGCTTCTTCTTAGTAGCTGGTGCAGTGCTGTGGTTTTGACTTTCAGCCTGGGAACAGCACTGATAACACCGATGTTTTCAGTTGCTGCTCAGTAATGTTTGGTCTGACCAAGGACTTTCTGAGCCTCATGCTCTGCCAGGGAAGAGGGGAAGCCGAGAGGAAGCAGAGGAGGAAGGGTGGGGAGTGAGCAAACAACTGCACGGTCCAGATTTGCCAACTGGGCATAAACCACTACAAGGTTATTCCCTAAAAGTGTTGTAATACTGCTATACTGTAGACGAGGCACAAAACTCCAACTGCAGTTGACCATTAAGTACTCCTCCCTGAAGCACAGAATCAGACTCTACAACTCAAGGAGAGTTATAAAGCAGGTATGTTTATTTTGGCACTGGGTGCAAGGGGGGATAGCTCCTCCTAACTTGCACATTGAGGGGTTAAGCAAGCAGATATTTATTGCACACAACCATGCATATTCATTAGGTTCGGGGAGGGGATATTATAATTAGTTTAGGTACTCATTATCATAAGTCTCCTCCCTTTTGGTGCTTGCTCACTGCCCTCCAATGGTCATGGGCAGGGGTCTTCAAGATGAAGTAAGCAGTCTTCCTCATGTGGGCAGGGGTCTTCAAGATGAAGTAAGCAGTCATCCTCAGGGTGCCCTTTTCACCTTTGGCACAGTTGGATGCCCCAGTAATCCCAATTAGCTGAAACCAGCCGTATCTGCAAGTTTCTGAGAGCTGGCAAAGATTTAGAGCAGTGTGACCTTCGTACAAGATTTATTGCAAGCAGGACAGCATGGGCAGACGAGGAGTATCCCAAGCTAGCAGATGTTCAGGAGTCAGTGCCTCCAAACTAACTGATAATTAGAAGGATGGTAAGAAATAATTCACTCATTAGAGGGATGGAAAGAAATAATTCACTCTTGTTAGTAAGACTATTAAATTTTGTTATCACGCCACAGACTGACAACACAAACCTTATTCTCCATCTTAGACCTAAGTTAAAACTATTTTAACCCTATGTTTCCCAGGCACTTGCTTTCCTTATATCATCCCCAGTTCTACAGTATTTAATTTCACTTCCTGCTCTAACACCTCCTGCCACGTCCTATCCTATTGTTCCCTGTCCTTCCAACCAGCTCCAGGCTGGGGTCAGCTGGATTTCAAGAGGTAGATTAGCAGTCCATAAAAACACACACATGAAATCACCAGCGCCGACCCAGAAACTTCTGGCTTTACTAGCTGGCTGAGTTTGAACCTGCCAGCACTAGTCCTACAATGCATTTCTATCACTCCCAAAGCTAGTAGTAGTAGCAGTCTCTTATACTAAGGTAAGGAGCAGTCAAGGAACTAGATACAACCCAGGGGGGTTGCACTGGAAAGCAAAGCTGCATTCAGCAAGGGAGTCGAGATGCAAGTAACTTGCAGTGTCACCCTAGCAGGGGGCTTCACCAGCCTGGACTACATTTTCCTTAGACACACACATCAAGCTTTGGCTCCATACCTTCCCTGAGCAATGCTTGTCTTTCACTACCAGTGGGAATGTAGTTTTTTCCCCAGAATGTCCTGCCATAGTCTGGAGGCTGAAGCATGCCTATGACGCTGCAAATACCATTTGAAGGGAATGGAATAGGGCATTGCCCTCATGAGAAGACTCACTGGGCAAAAGCCACTTGCAGGAGCAAGCACTGCCTAAGATGTTTATGGCTGTGCATGCAATTGAGATAAGTGAGCAACAAGTCAGAAGGAGGTGAAAAGCTTTCCAGAGTCCCTGAAGAACATGGCATCTGCTGCATGTCTCCTTCTATCTGGATTAACCACTGCCTGGCCCCAGCAAAGGCTCAGAGCTGGAGTAGGGGGTGTGAGAGTTGGTGCTCCCTGGGGACATTTTCCTTTTGTACCTCTCTAGTTAAGATATCAGAAGTGAGATTTGTCACTTAACCATCTGGAACAGGCAATCACAAGAGGCTGCTGCTCCTCAGTCTGTCACACTTTTAAACTGTGCTAATGTCATTCAGCTGTTTCACAAAGCAGCCCCGACAAGCAGGCATGAAATTAAGATGTTTGTGGAGCTGGCCAAGTGAGAAATAACAATGGGAACCATGGAAAAGCAGAGGAGGGGGACACATTCAGAGGTAGGAAGGCTGTGCTGGGGACTATTAGCTTCCTCTCTCTCCCGTGGGTGTGCTACAGCTTGAAGCAGCTCAAACAGGAGGGCTGATGCAGTAGCATCTCTCCTGCTTGCCCTTTGCTGCCCTCAGGTTGTCCAGCTTCAAGACTGCGCCAGTGACAACTCCTCACATCCTCACTGAACTGGGATTTATATCGAGGGGGTTTTCATTGCCAGGGAATTTTACACATCCCACGGGACAGTTCTGTTTGGAAATGGGCTGAGGGAAGGCAGGGTGGCCATAGGCAAAGGGCACCCTTGAACCCCACATGCTGCAGCCCCGTGGGGCTTCTCTGCAGGCAGAGGCCTGGGCATCCTGCACTTCTGCCTCAGCCCAAGCAGCGCTGCTGGGGCAGCTGGTTCTCATTTCATTCTGCAAGGCAGTTTTTTACCAGCAGGGAGTTGACATGGGGCTTTAAAACACTTTCTAATTAAGGAGCAAACCAGCCTGGAGAGCAATTAGGTTTGATGCATCCCATCTTTGAGAGAGCCTGCATTGCAAGTTCTGGAAAACATCCTGAGCTCCAGCAACTAAATCTTCTCCTTCCCATCCCCCGGGCCTCTTCACCTGCAGAAACGTCCTTGGGCACAACCCACACCCTGCGTGTCCGCTGCCCGGGGCAGCTGGAGGGGATGAGGTGCAAACATACTGTGTATAGAGGGGAAAAGCACAGTGCGGTTTAGACTGGAAAGAGGTAATTGTCTGTAAGGCAACCAGGTGCGTTAATTAGCCAGGAAGGTTAATCCAGCCCCTCTTCCATTCCCCCATCCTCAAGGGAAGCAAAATTGAGTTCCACTCTACCCCCTGGGTTTTGCAGCACTGCTAAGATGGGAGGGATTCATGGACAGTAGGGACGGCATTCAGGTATGGCACTGCCTTCAAAGCAGGATCCATGCCTCACTTTCCTCTAGACTCACAGCTTGCATTTAAGCTCTGTTTGAGCTGCCTGTGCCTCAGTTTCCCCTGCTGCAAGATACCAGTGGAATAGCTACAATGCAGATATTTCCCTTTGTCTACTCAGAATGCCAGCAGAATTCATCAAAACTGTCTTTTTTCTTTGATCCTTTTTTTTTTTTTTGCTTTTGCTCTGTAACCACAACAAAAAATCACTTTCTTCAAAATAATCCATGAAAATATTTCACTTTTTCAGGCATGTCATTTCTGTTGAGCTTTCTCTCTTTTTTCCCATGTGCAAAAAGGAAAGAAAAGACAGTGCATATTTGTTATACGTATTTGTTATTTTCTTGACTCTACAAAACATAATGTTTGACAGAAACAACAATCTGCTACCCAGAAAAAATTTCAAAAGTGCATAGAAAAGGGTTGCTTTTTTAACTGGAAAATATTTCCAAGGAAAACAAGCTAACCATCTCCAATTAGGAGCTCCTGAGAGTAGAGCCTGCCACGCTGAGCTCACCCCGCAGCTGGCTGGCTCCTTCCTCGGCTCTGCAAGTGGCTGTCCACTGCCCTCCAAGAAGGGCTTGGGAGTCTAAAAAGGAGGGAGCAACAGAGATTGAGAGGGAAGGAAAGAAGGCAATAAGGGCACAAGGAAGGGAAAGAAATAAAAATGAAGGAATAGAAATAAAATTTCTAAAAAGATAGAGGGAAAAAAAAAAGAAAGGAGGGGTAAAGAAATGAAAATAAAAATGTTCCAGGTTAAAGATCTGCCTGATGCTGCTCAAGCCAGAGGAGGAGATGGCTGCAGAGGGGAAGTGGGTGTGAGAGTGACGGGGGAAGTGATACAAAGAGTGAGGTGCAAGGGAAGGAAAAGAGGCGGAAAAAGCAGGTTGCTGCAATGACCCAGTACAGCCCACCCCAGGAAAGGGCTTGCAGAGCTCTGGATCCTTGCTTTTGGTAAACACCAGGTCTTCTTTTCTCATCCCCTTCCATACTCCATCACACCCCCTAGCTCTTTCACCAACACTCCTTTCTGTCTGCTCTCCCTTTCTCTTTTTTTCCCTTCCAGATACTTTCACCATATTTTCATCCTGTGTCATCCACATCTCCCTTCACTCCCTGCTTCCTCCTCTCCTGCTGCCTCTCCCTCCCTTTGTTCAATCTCCCCTCCAGCTCCCTGAGGAGTTCTCTAATGACTTGAATGAAACACCAGCCCTCTTTATCTTCAATGGCACTCCTTGCTGGATCCCCAAGAGGACCCAAGCACACACAGCAATTAGAAACCAGTGACTGGGGCTGCTGCATTTGCACTGTCAGCATGGAGATCCTTTCTGCCCTCTCCAAGAAGGGGCTGAGGTCTTGGTAAAGTAGGAAGCATCACCAGCACAGGGACAGAGATTACAGCAGAGTCTCAGGAAGGCTTCTCTAAGCCAGCCAGGTCCCAAGCCCCAGCATGTTCCTCATGGTACCTACAGCCCTTCAGCGTGCAGCCTCAGAGCTGACCCCAGGGCTGCAAATACACAGCAGCCCCAGCAGTGCAGGGTCTGGCTGGGAAACTGGGGACACCAAACCCAGTTTCAAACTTCAGGCAGAGCAAGACTGGACATTGTCAGGCAACAAGGAGGGTCACAGCCCCTACTGTGTCTACTCAGAGCCTCTCCTCATTTACAGATCCAGCAAGTTCACCCCAGCCTCTCTTCCCAGCTCCCATTTTGCCATCCTCCCAGTGTCCCAAAGCGCACATGCTGGGATCTGAAGTCTCTGGTTTCACATGGGGTGGAAGGGATGAGTAGGACAAAGCTTTCTGTCTGCCCTTAGAGATGTGGGGTGGCTCAAAAAGGTGCTCCTAAGGCCTTTCCCAACCTGCTCAAGGTTACTTCCCAAAGTCCCTGCTTCCCTTACTCCTCCCCTTTCCAACCAACTGATCAAAATCACTGATTGTGCCAATGGTGTTGAGGATGTTGGAGCATCACTTCTGAATTTCCTGTGAACTCAGCTCCAGTGTGACTCTTTCAACTGCTGCTCTGTCCAAAATTGTGGCTCTTCATGCCCTCGTTCCTCTTGGTAAAACATCCCAGACAGACAAAGCCAGGCAAAGCCAATGCCTCCCTATGTGCTGATGAAAAACCTTTTGAAATGCCTCTTGGGAAATGCTTCCCACTATAGTTGATTCTGTTGTTCTTTAACACTAGCTGCCCCTCTCCTCTGCTTTGTCTTCATTAGCTTCTATTTGTGGGAGAACAAGGTTTCAGGATAGGAATCATTTCACTGTCATTTTTTATCTGAGAAAGTCACCCTGGGATCTCTGCTTCGTCAGTGAAGAAAACAGACTTTTCCATGACGTAGTTTGTCTCATACTAAAGCCAATGTCTAAACTAAGTCAGACAAATGGGGTGCTAAAAGCAACTCATCCTCTCCCCTAGGGAGAAGGGGAGCAAGGATCTCATTTGGGCAGAGACAGGCAGACTGGAGGTGTCTGAAGCAGCAGCAAAGCCCCACTGGGTCTCCTGAGGACCTGCCCCAGGGGCCATCCTCCACCTGCCCTGCCCCTGGAAGCCCATGGATGCTTCTTTGGAGGATGGATGCTCAAGGAAAGGGCCAAGGTGAGACAGAACAGCAGAGATCACTGGAGTATAGTCTTAATTCTCAGGAGGAGAAAATGAGCCACTCATATCTTCAATCCTTGGGTTCCCAGAAGCCAGCAGCCCCAATCCCTGGCTCAGTAAAAGCCTGTGCAGGGCAGGAGAAGGCAGCCTTGGGTTTGCTCTAGCAATAAGGGGAGAAAAGCTTTCACAAGGTGCCACCTAGTTCTTCTATTTTGTCTGACACTGATGGGTTATTTCTGATGGACATAAGACTTGTAAGTCCTCTTTAAAACGGGGGTTTATCTCACTCACCCCCTGGTGTACAGAGGCAGCAGGCTCACTGCATGCCGGCACTCCCCGAGCAACCCAGGGATGAGCAATTAAGCAGCTGCACCCCGGATCAGGATTAACTGCTCTCCTGCTTAAGATCCTTCTAATTTCTCCTCCCTATGCCTCTCTCTCATCTTCGCACATCCCAGCCCTCCTGTCCCCTCACTCTTTTCACCCCTGTCAAGCGCCCGGGCTCTTGGATGAGGAATTGAGTAGCACAAGTGAAACCCCATTGCACTTCCCAGAAACCAGTGATGGAGGTGCTTCTGCTGATAGGTGTCACTCACCCAGTCTCAGCTCAGCAAAGTGAGGGATTCTGAGGCTGGCTCTGGCACACAGAAGCTCAGGTATTCACCAGGAGACACGTAAAGAGTGGGAAGGATGGAAACCAGCCAGTGCTGGCTTTAGCTGGAGAAGGGCAGAGGGGAGGGAATGAAATCCTAATTTCAGAAGCTCATTGTAGGGTAATTATCAAACAGCAACAGTAGGCTGGGTTGCTTGCTAATTAGGTCACATACTTTATGACTAGTTATTCTAAGATGTCACTTGACAGACTTGGGAGGGGGGAAGGATGTGCACATAAAGTTGGTTTTAATTACATTTGGTATGCTAATTTCTGATATAAAATAAATATTTACCAGAAGCAATATTCTTCATTTCACGCTGGCTGCACCGTGGCATTTATCGAGGGTTACAAACAGGCTGCTATTGCCCAGCGTTTCCTGCCAGCATGTCTTCTCCTCTCTCCTCCCCTCAGCCTGAGAGAAGAGGGATGGATCCAGCTGTAACTCGGGAGGGGAAAGCAGCTGGAAAGGGAGCCATGGCATCTTTCCCTTTGCCCAGTGGCAACGTGTCCTTTTCCTGCCAAATGGCCCAATGGAAGGAAGATGCCCAGGAGAAGCCCCTGCCCAGCAGCTGGCTGCTGCTCCAAGGCTGAGAGCCTGCCCTGGCACTTGGCACTCCTTGAAGCAGATGGGAGATATTGCCCGGCTCTTGTGCAGTGAGCATGACTCCCCAGTAGCTCCAAGGCTACAGATCTTTATTCATGCAGCCTCAACAACCTTTACAGCTTTAGTAGCTTCTGGTTTTTTATTCCTTCTTCTTCTATGCATGAATTAAACAACATTTCAAGATGGAAAATTGCTGCAAACTGAAAGATACAAATATTTCACATCGGTTTTGACAATCTGGGAAATTTTCTTTCCCTACAAATGCATACTGTTGCACATATATTTTTTCCCCATTCACTGAAGTCAGCTCTTGTTGTTACACACTCTGGGTTTCAATAAATTGGAGCCTCCCAGTGGAAAACCCCATTGCTGTGGCATTTTCTTGATCAAATATTAAACTGCTCAGGCTATTGCAAAGCATACTCCTCTCCCAAGCAGGCAACTTCTCACCTGGTGCAACGTAGTAGCTCACTGCTTGACCTCACCCAGGCTGTCCACCAAGAGCTAACACAGTCAAGAGACACTTGCGGATCCATGTCCTGATGTTTCTGGTGATACATCATGAAGAAGTCAGAGTCACCTGGGTTCAGACACTTGGAATACCTGAGGATGTGTATTACCTCCATCAATGCCCCAAATGGACTATTCCCATCACTTAGATCACTTTGATTACTTTTTGACAGTAATGGATTTCTGTGAGGTAGAGGAAGCTCATATTACCACTGCTGTGGCCTATGAATTATGCCAGATGCTTTGAATTGCCCAGGAGCTGGGGAGCCACCCCACTGTAACCAAACCACCCTATACTTTTTTGCGTATGTGAGCCAGCTCTCAGAAAACTCCTACTCTTTCCTGGTGCCAATATTTGGAACGAAATCACTCAGTAACTTACCATCTCAGGCATTAAGGGAAAAGACAGCATGCTGAGGGTTGAGAGCCTGTCTCTGTGGGGATCAGAAACAGAAGGAGAGTGCCCATCTGAGAAGCAGAGCTCTGGGATGATTTTGGCTTGCACTGTGTGCACAAGCGTATGACCCACTCTGTTGATGTGAACTACCATTTGGCAGATAAACCACTGATTAGCAGTTCACTTTTTACACCCAAACTGGAATGTCTTTAAAGTGCTTAATGGCTATATGCTACTTAATATTTAATACCTGCTCTTCCTTCCCTCTCAGGCTAGTCTCATTTGGGTGGATAGCAGAAGCAGACTGCTCTCAGCTTAACACCTTGGTGTGTGGTGGACAAGGAGCAGGAGCAATGGAGGCCAGAAGCATGGTTGTGGGTGACTTAAGCTGATATTGTCCTGCCTTGCAGCTTGGCACACAGAGCAGAGCCAGAGCTCAATGGAGTTCTTTGTTTTAATACCACATTCCCTGCAGGAAGCTGGTTTGTCTCTCGCATTCAGCCCTGTGCTCCTGTCTAGGAGGGAATTGTGGGACAGGGTGTTCTGATGGAGATGACTCAACTGGTCCATTCCTGGATACCAGGACATGGTTGTTCCTCAGCATCATAGAATCATAGAATCATAGAATAGTTAGAGTTGGAAAGGACCTCAAGATCATCTAGTTCCAACCCCCCTGCCATGGGCAGGGACACCTCACACTAAACCATGCCAC
>JAOEHY010030217.1:0-24973 GCA_025447955.1 Psilopsiagon aurifrons | reverse complement strand
CACAGCTTCTCTGGGCACCCTGTGCCAGCGCCTCAGCACCCTTACAGGGAAGAGCTTCTGCCTAAGAGCTCATCTCAGTCTCCTCTCTGGCAGGTTAAAGCCATTCCCCTCATCCTGTCACTGCCTTTTCTTATAAAAAGCCCCACTCCAGCTTTCTTGTAGCCCCTTTTAGGTACTGGAGATGCTACCCATAAAGTGCTATTACCACCGAGCATCTGAGGAAAATGTTAACCCTGTTCATTCTCTTTAAACTTTCTCTCAACGCTTAAAGGGTAGACTTGAAGCTGTAGACTAGCATGATGTCTCTATTTCCCTGCTCCCCACATCGTGCTACAACAGAACCATCCTGGCCCCGACATGATGATGTGCCAGAAGTCTGGGCTTTGCAAGGCAAAGGGCACAAAGGGGCAAGGGAAGACTTGCTCCAGCTCTAATCCTGGCAGCCGCTTTTAATTGCAAATGGTGTGATTTTATACGGGGGGAGGGAGGGAGAGCCCTTGCTCCAGGCTAGGGAGCAAAGATTGAGAGCTCACTGCTGTGGTCATCAGAGGTGAAGAATAAGTCATAAATGATCCACGGGCAAAGGCCAAATATAGACTGATGGCTGCATTGTTCCCTGTAGCCTTGGGAAGGACCTTGGTGCTGCACCGTGGGCTTAACCCTTCCCTGTCCAGCGCTGCTGACAGATTCCAGCAGTGGATGCTCCATGCTGTTTGCCTCAGGAGGGGCATCCAGTTGAGCTGTTGGGTCTGAATCTCTTGCAGACCAAAGCCTGCTGACAATTTCCATGAAGACAGCAAGGAAAATAGAAATAGTCTTCCTATTGCTTAAGCACATGCATGGGGTTGTAGGTTTGAAACTCGTCTGTGAATATTTGTTCTAAAATGTCCTGTGGTGAATATTGCTATGTATTTGCCTCAGTTTATCCTCTTGAAATGAGCACCATAAAGCTGGGAGCACATGGTCAATCCCTCAGAATTCCTGCACTAAGTCTTTGCTTTTTGTCTGTGTTAGATGGTTGCAGGTCCTTAGTGTGGCACTGTCTGGCCAGGGTGAGTCTCCAGGGCAGAAGCAGAACTTCTGTGTAAACTGATGGGTCACATCCACTCGCTTGGGTCAGAAGCTTCAGGTACTGCTGAGCTTCTCTTTCTTATTACCTATCTGGATGGGCTTGGAGCAACCTGGTCTGGTGGAAGGTGTCCCTGCCCATGGCAGGGGTTTGGAACTGGATGAGCTTGAACCTTCCAACCCAAACCTTTCTATGATCTCTGTTAGCCTCTCCTATACCAGTGTACAGCATAGATCTTCCCTTAGAGTCTCAAAGTCTTATATGCAACCTTTAAAAGACACAAGTAGGCTGAGTTGTAAGAGGCATCAAATGATGTCTGAAAGCTGGGCAGGGCCTGCTACAGCAGCTCATCCCCTTTCAGAGGATGAAATGCTGACCAGGAACCAGTGCTCCACTCCCCAGCTTCTTGTCTCCCGCCTTGGAGCATCCAGCCAGGCCACACTGGCAAGAGCACGCTTACCTCACTTGAGCTGATTGCTTTCCGAATCCTGACCCCATTCTTCCAAGTGGGGCACTCGTGCTGAGCACAGGGGCCATCTCCTGCCCTCCTGGCTGGCTTTCTGAGCTGGCACCACAGGCACCCATCAGTCACTGTCCATGTTTAATGCTCAAGCAGCAGTGGCAGGCAGCCAGCAGCCATGATACGATCTTCCTGGAGGAGAGAGGAGCTTGTTGGCTTTGTAACTGCACTTGCACCCTCCCCTTCCCCTTCCCCACTGTAAATGAAACGTCTTTCGTCTTTAAAAGAAAGTGTAGAGAAAGCAATTCCTTTAAAGCATCCGAGCTGGTGCACAGTGCTGCAGGCTGCTGCACGATTGGGCTGATCTGAAAAGCACAGGAGCTTGCAATGGGATGGGTCCTCTGATGGAGCTTTTCCTGCTGAAGTCCCTTAGCACTCTCCTGACCTTTTCCTCTGTTCTGGGCACTGCTGTGCCTGGTGGCTTGCTATCACCTGAGCCATGGGTGTCACATCCCCTGTGCCTCAGTTTTCCCTTTTCCTCCACTTTACGGGTGGTAAAAGTTCCTCAGCACCTGGATTCGTGCATTACCAGAGTGAATGTGCGCAGGGCTGGGAAAGAGCAAGTCTTACAGCAGAGAGTGGAGCTGAGGTCCAGTTCCTTCCATGTGCTCTAATTCATTTTACTGTGTATACGAGTGAGATGTCACTGCCAGGAATAAAGTGAATTCTCACATGGGGGCTTGCTTTTGTTGTGGCAATCTCATTGTAGGTTTTTTCTTTACAAATGTAAACCCATTGATTTTTCTGGACCCAAATTCTCTCAGCATCAGCTTCACCGAAGTTTGAAGGGGCACTGTGGAAAGGGGATCTTCCAGGAGAGGCATGGCAGGATTTTCTCTGTTCATAGACTAGAAGCTGCCTTCTTGCATAGTTAAACAAACAAACCTCCTTTTGGGGGTCAGCAAGGGGGTACAGCAGTGTGAGTGCACACTTCTTTCCCTTCCATGCCTTGTGCTGATGGGGTTTGGGGAGCAGGAAAGCTCTGTAGGGAAAACCAGTGCACGCCTCAGCCTGTCGCCAAGCCCCAGCATTGCAGCCCTGTGCCCTGCATGCATTATTCCTCAAATCAAAGGAGGAATCAGCAAGAAGAATGTTTAACTGGAGCCTGTGATCCTCAGGTGTGACACTGGGGGCCCCACCGCAATGAGATGCACAGTCATGCTCTCTCCCAGACGCAGGGTTAAAGATTTGCTTGGGGCCAGTCAATAGCACGCACTGAGTATCTTCCTCAAGAATGTGTCTGCTCTTTTCCTGCCTCCAAGTAGCAGCACTTGAGTCTCAGTCCCCTACTTGAATCACTGCACTATCTCCACTTCATCAGAAACCAGAGAGTTGAGTCTTTGATGATTGTTGTGACTCACGGTGTCACAGAACTACTTACCCTGTGATTTCAACTTTAATCACTGATCCGCTATCTATAGAGCTGCCTGTGGAACAGTTCAAATTGTAATTATAGGAAGCTCATCTGCTGCAAGCCACAAAGCAGGCTTTACCATATGCCTTTAAAGGTGAACTAATGTCATGATGAAATAACTGTGTTTTGCTGCAGATTGATACCACTGGCTGGGAAGTTAACATACAGGATGAAAGCTCTGACATTTTGCAAGCTACACTATCGCTGTCTAAGTCATGTTAACCTAACACTCCCTGTTGTTTTACAAGAGATCTGCAGGTAACTGGGAGGTGTCCTCAGATGCCAGGGAT
Source organism: Psilopsiagon aurifrons (assembly GCA_025447955.1). Lineage (NCBI taxonomy): Eukaryota > Metazoa > Chordata > Aves > Psittaciformes > Psittacidae > Psilopsiagon > Psilopsiagon aurifrons. Next base: position 21,680 of record JAOEHY010030217.1, on the reverse strand, counting down.
GGCGAGGGTGTGATGAGGTGCATTAGAACTGTGCAGTGGTACCTGTGTAATGCAGGCTCAAAAACATGGAAGTGTTTTTCTCCTTTGCTCCTTGCCTGACCTTGACATTTGTTTTGGTCTCTTTTCCCTGCTTTGAAAGGTATTTGCTAGTTTTCTGCTTTTATGGTTACCACTGTCTGCATCTGTCCCCGTGCTCTCAGAAACCTCTTTTAGGGGCTGTTTTGTGTCTCCCCTTGCCTGAGTACTAAAAGCCCTGGCAAAGCTCTGCCCCATGCTAGGTGCTTCCTTTGCTGCTAATGAGAATTCAGACTCCTAAAGCCCAGTGGTCATACACAGGGCAGGATGCAGGTGCAGGGAAATGACTTGTCCAGAATCTTAGTCAAAATCCATGCAGGGGCTTCTGCAGCTAAGCACCCACGTTGTGTGGTGTCTGCAGCACCTCACCTCTCAAAACCCCAGGAGAGAATGTCAGAAGCATTAGCACACGTTAGGAGCAAGTTAATTGTACTATAGGAAGCATTATTTGTTTCCTCAACAGCAAAATAAGAGCTGCAAGGCACAAAGCAGTTGAGATAACTCCTTTTCAAGACTCTCTGGTAGAGTTGGGAATAGTCTCCTAGTCTTTCCAGCTATACAAGGCTGGGTTTTCAGGTATCCTTATATCTGCAGATATAGATGAAGAGGAGCAAAATGGAGATGGCCGAGTTTGGTGGGAGAGGTCTTCCAAGAAGCCTTCAAAAGGAGTGAACTTGGTGCTGGCAGAGGTGGTCGTGTCTCCAATTCTTTGCTAACCTCCTCCTCCGTGCGTACCGGTGCATTTCAGTAGTGACAGCGCCACATGTGAAGGGATGTCTGGGAGCTGGCAGGATCCATGTAAGTCCAACCCAGCCTCTCTCAGTACATACTTCCTACTGCTATTCTCTTCATTAAGTTTTTGCCATAAGCAGGGAAATGAGATCTGCAGGTCCAAAGTTGGCAACACCTTATGACTCCTGGACCTCCAACTTTCTGCCTATGCCACACAGCTTCTCTTTCCCCCTGCAAGTGGCCACATAAAGATAAGTAAGGTAGATGGTTTTATTGCAAGCAGCTGGGGAAAATCACGTTGCTTCAGTTTCCATAAACTAGCCGAGCCTGGGCTTTTCATCCTGCCCATTCGCACATCCACTATAAAAGGGACATCAGTTATAAACATTTCCTGTTTGTGCATACAGTCTTCCAGTGCTTATGATGTATAGACTGACAAAAGGCTTAATGCTTTGAATATATAAAACACAAGGCCTGTGCAATGGAGGGTGACAGTTGCCCTTTAATGTTCTGCTTTTTAAAGATCAGGGTAGAGTTCAGAAAGCATAGTCATGAGGTTTAATGATTTAATGGGGACGACTGGGGAGCAAAAATAGTTACTACACCCTGGGGAAAAGTGGTTCCTCATACATATTACTTTAGCCTAATGGCCTATGAATGCTTCCTCTGTGGCATAGGAGAGTGTCACGGTACATAGACTCTATAATACTGAATGGGTTGATTAAATGCATATTAAACAATACTAAATTGGAAAAAAAAAAAGGCGCCACCAACTGTATTTATTCTGTTCTTAGAAAATGTTGTTACTCATTCAATTTCATTTGTGATATTATTATAATTTTCCCCCCATTTCATGCTCGTGGCAGAGCGAGGGAGCCAAGTGTAAACACCGTTGATGGATCCGAGGTGCCACAGTTCCCATCCACCAGCGGATGGGGAGCTGGGACCAGGCTGCTGTAGGCTGAGCAGGACCTGGCTGGGGGGCTGGTGGAGATGGGCTGAGCAGCCTCTGGTGTTGGAGGTGACTGCAGGTGGCACCTCCTGAAACTGGGAAACGAAGCATTAGTCTGGAAGGTGGCTTTCTGATGCTCTGCCTCCACGCTAGTGCAGGTCCCTGCCCTGTGTTCGGTTTGCTGTCCCACTTTTCCTGCTGGATCTGGACTGAGGGCTTTGTGCTTTGATGGCTCTGCCATGTAGCTCAGCAGTGCCACCTCCCTGGCACCCACTAAATGCTATTTTGAGTTATCAAGCCAAAATCACAGCTGACTTGAAGACTAGAACAGCTCATCCTTCCCTTAAGTCCAGTGTGGGTGGTGGGGAGGGCAGCCCCTGGGAGTCCAGTTTGGGCTGCAGGGCTTTGTTTCCACCTCTGACCTTATCTCCATTCCCGATGTCCCAGTGTCTCCTGTTAATGATTGTACAGAGCCTGCCCTGTATCACTCACCAGCAATTTCGTGCCATAATGTTGTCTCATGTTGGATACTCGTCTCTCTGGTATTTCATCTGACATGTATATCCCCTCCCAAATCTTGTTGCCTTGATGAATGAAGTTTTTTTTTCCTACAGCCTTTTCACTGCCATGGATTTTTGTGTTTTCTTTTCCTTTTACTGCTTCGTTCAGTTGCTTTATTCTGCACTTTGTACTTTCAGACACAATTTACAGTTGGCCATACTGCAAAGGAGCTGGAGCACTGAGCGCTGCAAAGCAACCCCAAATTAAAGGGAGAGGGAAAATTGCTGTTGTAATAAGGACTGCAGTAGGGTTGCAACCAACAGATGTAGTAATTCGTCTGGAGGAAAACAGCAGTGGGAAGCAGAGTGGAGGGTTGTGTGTGTGTCATGTGTGTCTATAGGATCTGTGGGATTCTTACTCCAAGGCATCTTCTCTTTCTTTGTCTTTGAAGTCCTGCTCATTTGATGAGAGCAGTGTTCAACTATTTGGTCCCATTCTCTGTGTAAACTGTCCCGTGTACTCTGGAGTGCATGAATATGATAGGAAGAGTCTTTAAGGTGATCTAATGGCTTTGGAATGAGAATGTCATAGGTTGTGGCTCCAATCCTCAGTTGTCCGCATCTGTTTCAGGCCTAGTCCTTCAAACTTGCTTCATATCTCTCTGTTTCAAGGTAAGTTTAAGCATCTGCCTTTGTCACTGAGCATGTCTAGAAGCTTGTTGTTAAGTTTCTGATGACACTTGTCTGGCCTGAGCCCTTGGTGGTGCTGAGGGAGGATCCCATACCCCATACCGTGAACCGTAGGAAAAGCCTCCTTTAGTGCCGATGCAGTTCCCTCAGACATAACCAGCCGTGGACCAGACCTCTCCCCCTCCTAACAACTTGTTATTGATAGAAGCATTTTATAAATAAACATCTCTAGGTAACATATTCCATAAAATATTTAATTATAGATTATTGGATTGGACATTTCTTGCTTCAATTAAGTGATAGGTTGTTTTTCCCTCAGGAAGCCAGCTCAGTGCTCTTTGTGGGGAAATTATGTGTATTTATTCTATGTTCTATAGGCAATGTCTTTTTATGTTGTTAATAAATAAACTACAGTGCTGTGCTTTACCCTAAATAAAACTAATGGAGGTCAGGCTTTGCATTGAATTGTGGTTTCCTGATCTGAGCTCTTCTGTCTGGTGGTCTGTAGCTTTGCTGTGGGGAACTTGGTAAGGGGGGCAATGAAAGAAGAGGGAATGTAGAAGCATGCATAGTGCTTTGGAGATCTGCATTCTTCCACCTCCTTCAGACCAGATGCACTGAGATATTCAAAACACACAAAAAGGCTGAAAACACAGGATTCAGCGCTAGTGTTGAATTTCAGTCCCATTCATCCTTTGGGCAGCTGTTAGTGCCTTTAGATTTGAGAGGTTTGAGTTGGACTAGGACAAAGTTGGCAATGTTTTCTCACAAAATGCCTTAGCTCTGGGGTTGAACTTCCCCAGAGGGTTTGTGTTTTGCTGTTCTGCTTGGCTTAAATCAAGGGCTCAGGCTTTTGCCCATCTCTTCTAGATCCAGAGAAGATCCTGCAGCTCTGAGCTGGCCTTTTGTCTGACGCTAGAAGTGGTGGTGGCAGCTTTGATGCTGGAGGAACCCAGTCAAATGGGGATGTGTGGTTTTGTTTGTTCCTGAACATTGTAGATCAAATATGCTATAGTTTAGAGCAGTTCTCTGGTAGAGCATGTTCAGACCAGGCCGTTGCTTGTGGATCTGGTTCCTTTGGATCAAATGATTCATAGGAACCTAAGAGCCACTCGCTCTGTCCTCCTGCTTCAGCCTTCATTTCCCTGAAGTTTAAGCCGAGCTCTCTGAAGGATCTTGGCAAGCTGAGCCTGTGTGCTGCTTCCACATGTGCAGAGAGCCGTTTGGATGGGGTCAGCCTCTAATGTGCCTTTCATCTGCCTTCAGCCAGCAGTGTAGTGGAGGCACAGGATGGGCGGCAGCAGTAGGAAGGTGTGAGGATGCTCTGAGGTCTCGGAGACAAGCGCAGCTCTTCCACACCCTTGTCCTCAGAGGAGGGGGATACAGCCCTCCCCAGGGAGCTGCAGCCTCCCTCCTGCTCCCTTACCTGCCATTTTAAACAAATGCAAATTAAACCCCTCCATCGGGTTCGTTCATTCCCTTCCTTCATGTAACTGATGTTATTGGATTTTTATGCAGCACATTACACCCTGAGCCATGTCTTCTACTATTTTGCTTTCAAATTGTATCTCCTGCCATTTGTGTCACATTTAAAATGCTAACAGTATAGAATGTCATTTACAGAATCGGGGCGTTTGCTGCGGAAAATTAATTTGACTTATTCCTTCTGCCTGTTCCTATCTCCAGGCCAATATTATGCTACTCATTCTACAAGAGTAATACTTAATGAATAGGACTATTAATAATGTCAAGGTCCATGGGGGTCTTATGGGTAACGGATAGGCGTAGACTGTGAGGGGCAGTCACCTGACTTGGGTTAATGTTCCATGAAAATATCAGGCAGTGCAATGTAATTATGGAGCAGAGGATAGTAAAAGAGGCAGGAACTTGGAGTTTCTTCAGTATTTCCTCAAATTAGTCAGTGCTTTTTTCGGTCATTTACCTGCACCTTTGTCAGCCCAGGTGTGGAAAGTGTTTAAAATGCAAAAGGGAAAGCCAACAACCAGGTGCCTCATTCATAAAGAGGGTTTCTGGGTGAGTTTGTAGTGTGAGGCTGGAATTGTGTGTGTCTGGTATTACATGCAAGGGGATGGGATATATTTGTGTGTGTCCATTCCTATTTGCAGGAAATAGGAATGTGAGGCAAGGAGCTTTGGGTGGGCTTTTTCAGCTTGTGCATGTCTCTAGCATTTAAAAAGATGCAAACCTACTCAGGCAAACACAAAACTAACATTTTTATAAGGGGAAGAAATGATAAACAGAAGAAACAAAACCATCTTGCTGCTGTTTACTGTGGTATTTGATGTGCAAATACCAGCCAGGGTGCAGGGGCTCAAGGCACATGCAGGGGCATGGCAGAGCAAGGCTTGGCTTTGGGGTTTTTATCCCGAAACTCAAAGCTGCCAGTGATGCTAATGCAAGTGTGACCAGCATGTTGAGGGGGAAATCAGAAGCCGCTTCTAGGGCCTAATCCTGCACTTCCAGAACCATTCTTTTAAAGTGGTTTATGGGGTATTATTTGATCCTCTGATTTTTCCATGGTCCTTGTTTCTAAATCCTGGTGTCTTGAGTTCTGGCCAGGATTACTGAGTACGTGTGCAGGAGCAAAGGGATAAGGAAACTCGCTACCGAGATGCTGCTTCTCGGAACAGATCTTCAGCTTTTGCCATCATTTTTGGTAGTTATGTCAGAAAATGTGATATGGCAGCTGAATGTGAAAAGGGATCTTTGGAGACCTGTTCAGTTGTATGTGGTTTTGGTTCCTATTCTCTGCATGAAAACTGGATGCTCCCCAGCTCTCTCTCTTGCATCTTTCTTCATTTGTCTTTGTCTTGCTCTTGGGACCATTGAGACTGAGGGAGCAGGCTGTAAAATGAGGCCTGTGATTTCCAAAGAGCAGGTGAAACAGGCTGTGAAAAGGATTGGTGTTAGGCAGCAAACCCACTTTGAGTCTCCTGTCTTCCTTTCCTGAGGAGTTAACTGTTTCCAGAGGCAGACTGTGCTGAGATTGTATTGGGAACACAGAGGCTCTGAGCCAGGTTGGGTCACACTGTACTGAAAGCATCAGGAGATGACCCTGGCAGTGACTTGGGGTTCTGCCTTCCCATGCATAGAGCTCGGGTATGGCCTGGGAAGCTTCTCCCATGTCTCTCCAGCACTCATCAGATGGAGAAGGTGGTCTAACGCATCCCACCGTGACAGCAGCTGACAGCAGAGGCTGTGTTAGCACAGAGCGGGGCAGAAATCCCAGACTGGTTTGGTTTGGAAGGGACCTTGAAGCTCATCCCGTTCCAACCCGCTGTGGAACTGTTTGACATGGTATGTGCATATGGACTGAGGCCAGCACCCACTTGGAAGGAGAACACCTTTGCAGTAAGCGAGCGTTCACACAGCGCATGGGGCTCCCCCTTGCTTCCTCCTCCTCTTCCTCTATTATTGTTATTTTTTCCCCTCGAAGAAGCTTTATTCATTTCTGAGGCTGCGGTAATATGGGCAGCATTAGGCAGCCCCAGTGTGTCTCGTTGCTGTGTGCCTCACTAATTCTCACTATTAGGCCACCTGCTGACAGCTCCCGAATGGAGCCGGATCCTCTGTCAGAGTTCTCCATGAATAAACATGAAAGAGACAAATGAGGCCTCGCTGGTGGCTTCTCTGCAGCGTTATCCCTCCCCACCGCAGGCAGATGGCTGGGCCGTGGCCTGTAGGTGCTCACCTACCTCCTGGTGGGATGGCTTCTCCTCAGGAGTGGTCTGGGGGGTGTTTGTTCAGATGGAGGGGCTGGACTCAGTTCAGCCTGGAGAGGAGAAGGCTCTGGGGAGACCTTAGAGCAGCTCCAGCGCCTAAAGGGGCTACAGGAAACCTGGTGAAGGGCTTTGGACAAGGGATGTAGGGACAGGACAAGGGGAATGGCTTTAACCTGCCAGAGGGGAGACTGAGAATGAGCTCTTAGGCAGAAGCTCTTCCCTGTGAGGGTGCTGAGCGCTGGCACAGGGTGCCCAGAGAAGCTGTGGCTGCCCCATCCCTGCAGTGTTCAAGGCCAGATTGGACACACAGGGGCTTGGAGCACTCTGCTCCAGTGGAAGGTGTCCTGGCCCATGGCAGGGGTTGGAACTGGATGAGATTTAATGATTCTTTGACTCTTCTTCCCAGCTCTTAGGAGCCCAAACTGTGAGCACTGTGGCACAGCCACACTTAGTGAGCAGGTTGAGTGTGTTTCCAGAAGCTTTTTGGATGTCCTTAAGCCACATGTGCCACTAGATTTGAGTTCAACTTGTGTGAACTTGTAAGAAGTCTCAGCAAAATCACTGCAGTTAATGCCTCATAGGTGTAACAAGTAAATTTAGGGGCATCTCTGCTATTGTACACATCACACTTAAAATACACACACATGTGTATTGGAAAGGCATGGTTTGAGCTCCTGGAGGTGGCCAGGAGCAGTGCTGTGGCGTGCTCAGTGTGCGCAGGGGCAGCCAGCCCAGCAAATGGGTCTGTGTATATGAACACTCTAAATCCCTGCATTACAAAAGCTCAGGGGCCACATCCACAAACCAACACAGCTCTTTTCCCTTTGACCCCATCTTCTCCTGCCACTTGCTTTCTTCTCTTACCTCCAATTTACAGCTACCTTGTCCAAATAGATTACAGGAAATAAAGGATAAAATGCTTTAAACCCCTCCCTTCCCCAGCAGGAGACCAGGCTGTGGTTTGTTATATTGCCCAGCCTCTGGCACTTGAAGGTAAGGCCTCCTTTTCTATTATTATTAGTTTTTATTGCCACCCATTTGCCTTCATTCTAATTTATTTGTTAATCCGTGCTCCAGCTCATGAATTTTGCATTTGGGGAGGTGAAGGGAAAGGAGAGGGGGGTTCAAAGCACCTAAAAAGCTGCTGGCCCACTGCAAGGTGAAGGACACAGCTGGAGGGCAGGGCTGCCTGCCTCTGCCCTTCCATCATCCCTTCTAAAAGACAAAGATGCAGTCAGCAAAATAAGAAAAAGAGGAGGGAAAAAAAAGCTAAAGACTTCCCAATTAATAATTATTGTGATGGTCCCACTGAGATTTAGAACCTCACAGGTCAGAGAGGACAAATTCCAGCTCCTTTTTGCCAAGCCTTTGTCCTCAGGTGAGCTGATGGCTTATGTGCTGTGCTTCCATGTCTCCCATGCCAACTTTCCTTCCTTCCTTTTCTCTCTTTTTATGAGGCATCCTGAGTGTAAAAAATATGGCCTGCCTTTATGGTGCTCCAGCACGAATGAAGCTATAAAATTATGAACAGTTTTTATGATGGCTATTCAGGGGATGCTTTTATATTGATGGTGCGCATGCTGTATCTATCTTTTTTCCCCCCCTTTTCTTCTTTACATCCCTTCTTTCCCTGAAAAAGATGGCAATAGACGCATGTGGGGGAAGGATCTGGTGGGGGGGGGCCCTGTGCAACTATTTTTCATGCATTTAATATATTAATTATCCAGTAAATGCTCCCCAGGCTGTGCTTGGGATGCCGAAGAATGACAGCTTTTCACTGACGCTCCAAAGGCAGCCCATCAGCCCACAGTGTATTATGTCGGAGAGGTCAGGGTGGGGTTAATGTAACTTTTTATTTGCTGATTTTTCATAGATGGGAGCAAAGCTGGTAAAGGGGAAAGAGAGAGAGAGCCTGAAAAGAAGGTGCAAAAGGAGCAGAGATGATGGCAAGTGTGTTACATCCCTCTCCTGCCTCCCAGCCCAATCCGTGGCAGAGAGGTTGATAAGACAAACAAGAAGGATGCTCGCAGCCTTCTTGGGATGCTCCTTCTCCAAGGGCTTCCCTGCAGGAAAGGGGACAGAAGTCTGTCCAAGAGACAACAATCCTACATGCAAGGGCTCAACTCAAAATAGATCATCCTTCCTCACTGAAAATAGATACAGCTAGGCAAAAATAAAGTAGGAGGAAAGCTTGGCTGCTTGGGGGTTGTAAAGCAAAAGGCACCAGTGAAATCTGAGCTGGATGTGCATGAAAGGACTGATGTAGTGGGATCCTGCTTCTGCTTCCCTTTATCATTTTGCCTTTGCCAAAAGGGGGGTCTTGGTCTCCAGAGGTAGAATTGAAGCACTATGAGGACAACTGCTCCTTCCTACCCCTCTCCTTTCCTCCCTCCCTCCCCTCCTTTATGAAGGGTGCTGGTCTGGGGCAGCCCTGCTCTAATGGCTGGCTGTACTGAGTATTGATCCAAGAGGTAATAGGGGTTTAATTTTCCTTTAAAAGCCCTGTAAATGGTCTCAGGAAAGGTAGTTTGGTTTGGGGTTCTTTTAAAATCTCTAAATCATGGTGGACAAGCTAAAGGATTTAAATCTTTAGGTAGGAATTCTATAGCAAAGTCTTCTGTGGCTGTGCAGGAGGGTTTGTAGCATCACCCTGTGAAGCAGAGGTAGTTGCATATTCAGTATAGTGGGGCTCTTTATTTCAGCTAATAAAAATAATCTTAGTCTTGTATATATTTGATTTCAAAGTATCTCTTGTGCCTGCAATATACATTTGAATGAAGAACGTGTAGAGGGAGTGTTCACGTGTGTGCATTTACCCAGTCGTTCAGTGATGCTCCTATTACATTTGAATTGAGTAAAATACGTCCCACTGAGTGTAATTACTAAAGCTTTGTTCTTCTTGTTTTCCTTATTTTAATGCTCCAAACAAGGAGGATTTGCTTATCCTGTATTCTTTGCAAAACTGAGCTTGTCCTGCATTACCCTTTGCTGCTCACAGCCTCCAGTGCAGGAGGTGCTCAGCACACCCCAGGCTTGGGCTGTAGGAATGAAGGGTGTGAGGGGCATTTGGGTTCCCCATGGCATGTGGGGCATTTTGCAGGAGGGATTACATCCTGGATTACATTCTTATGTTAATTTAAGTGTAAAATAGAGTAAGAGTTGGCAGGTGATAGAGGGTGCGCGAGGAACTTCCCCACAAACCCACACACAAATACAGGAACAGCTTGAACTTCTCTTGCCTGGCAGAACTTGTTTCTGTCAATATTTCTAATTTCAGCTTGTGGAGTGCAGACTGAATGGGATGAACTGAGCTCTAAGCAGATGGTTATTAGTGAACCGATAAGCCTGTTCTGCAGCCAAATACCCAAGCACGGAAGGCCAGAACCTTCAGCTTCTTGCGTGCACTGGGAGAACTTGTGAGCATTTTAGAGTTGTCTTTGCTGGCCAGTTTATTACCAATGCAGAAGTGTGTTTGGATACTTGTGCTTCATTGCAGACTAATATAATCTAGGAAATAAAGGTGAAAAAAGTGCACAGTTGCATCTTCAGATCACCAGTTGTCCCTCCTGTAATGTTCTTGAGGTGATGTTAGTTCACAGACCTCCCATAGCTGGCTGTGCATGACCTGATGTGTTTTACTAAGTGTAGTATAAGCAGAACAGCTTAAAAATTTATCTCACAAAATGATGCCTTTACTATTTATGGGCTAATGTCAGTGCTAAAGCCCTGAAATGGACTGGAAGCATAACTGTAGCCAGCTGACCTTTCCTTACTCTGCTTCAGTGCCTGCATCCACAGGGAAGAGCAACTGACACATCAAAGCTTGGGTTTGTTCCCCACCTCTTTGGAAATTTCATGCAAGCACAGGAATGGGAAGGGACAGGACACGCCACTGATCTTGGACACTTTCTTTGCTGCCAGCTATTGTTTCCTTCCAGTGCTTCCATGTGGCTTGAAATCTGTTTGTTCTCTCTCCATCTGTGCCAAAACCCTCCTGAGCTGGGATCCAAATTCTCTTTGGTTCTTCAAACAAAGATTTATGCCACTGCCAAGCCTTAGCAAGGTTGAAAGTGCTGCAACAATAGCATCTGAGCAAGGGTTTGTATTGTCAGTACAGAGGAGGAAAACTGGGGCAGCATCTTCCTCCAGAGTTTGCATAGCAACTCAACAGGAGACCCCAGATGTCATGGTATCTACTCTGGCTCTTGTGATGAGAGGGGGTATACATTAACCAGCTTTAACACCAGGTTTAGGTATTACAGAGGTATTAGTAAAACTCCTGGCAAGTGCTAGAGAAGGTCTTAAGGAGGTCTGGATGTAAAATACTCTTCCGTGGAGAAGTAATGGGGATGTGCTGCCTCGTGTTGGTTGTAGGCTCTGGCAATGGCTTGTCTCAGGTGTCTGTGCCAGCTTTCTCCATCTCCACTAACCACTAAACCAGGAACAGGGCAGACTAAGTGCTTTGAAACTTAATAATGGAATAGATGCTTCGGGTGGGAACAAAATGGGGTCATTCTGCCTGTTGTAATCACTCACAATTTGGTGTCTTTCTGTAGACACACAACAGCAACACTGAAGCATAAATAAGCTAAAATGCAGGTGGACACAGAGTGGATCCTTCCTGACTTCTCTTGACATCTGTGACCATGTCAGATGAGTTCAAGGGGGTGAGACCAAAGCCCATGGAATCAGGGACCCTTTTGGGACAGCCCTGTTGGGAGCTGGTTTGTCACTGCAGCTCTTGGGTGTGCGTAGCCTGAGCTATTGACAGCCTCTGCCATGGGAGGAGTGCTGGACCAGTAGTTCTGACCTCATAAAACTGGATTGGAAATGCAGGCATGATTAACTTGCCATAGATTTATGTGGAATTAGTATGTGTTTCAACACTGGTGTTATAAATACAGGTTGCCCTCATCTAACCAGCAGGGCTTTACATAATTTCAGAAGGGCCCTCACAATGGCAGCTTTAAAATGACAAAGGAGGCAAGGAAAGGCTGGAGGTGGCAGGTCCTGTATTAACTGCACCCCAAATCGTGCTGCTCGTTGTGTTGAAGGGAAAATGTACTTTTGAAGAGTGAGCCTGCAAAGGGGAGAGGATGTTGATACTGAGCACATGTTGTAACGCACAGTATAGCTCAGGGGGTTGGAACCAACCTGGGGCCTTCACCCCATCCCTGACATTGCCTGTGGCTCCAGACCTGCCAGCATGCTGTCAGACCTGGGATTCTATGAACTCATGCAAGGGGGAGAAAAACTCAGGCCTGGCATCCAAGCAATACAGCCCTGATCTCTTCAGTGCATGTGAAATCTGAGGCTCTGCTCAGGGATGTGAGCTAGAGAGGAACATGCTTTAGAGAGGAGACTCGGGTCTTTTCTTTGCCTGGCTCCCAGGCTGGCCCTGCTTTTGTTTTCCAAGTAATCTTCAGCATTAGAAGAATCTTTCTTTGGCATCACCACACGACAGGTTGTCTCTCTGCAGAAGCATTGTCTTGTGGCATGTTCGGGTGGTGCTCCAAAAGCAGCCTCAGCTCAGGCTTGTACTGCTATTGCAGCAGTACGCCTCGAAAGAGCCACGAAGAGGAGAGGGTCGTGCTGCAGCGGAAAGGTGCTGGTGGTCATACGAGTAAGGGCATTGCAGGTGACTGTCTCCAGTTTCATCCTTTTCCTTTGGGCACTGATTTTTTAGAGCTTCTGATTCTTCCAATAACTCACGCTCTCGGGTGTGTGCCAACCATGCAGACGAACTGCGGGTGAAGGATCTATTTTTGCTTTAGCATATTTTTAACCTCTTCTTTTGTTGTTCCAAATGCATTCACGCCAGGTTTAAAAACCAAACAAAACCCCTGAGGTGCCCAGTGAGACTCTCTCGTTTGTTAATGCCTGCAAGAAGCCTGCTGGGATGCGAGGACCTTCTTGTTCTCTTGGAGTAAGTTACACAGGGGGCAAGCTGAGCTATTGAGCTGTGAACCTGCCACCATGTGTGCTGCCTCTTAGAAGGACCCCAGCATCCTACCTGAGACAGGTTGCTCTCTGTCCTTCCTGGGAAGGGAGCTGAGATATCTGCCCCTAACTTAAAGTTTCTGTATAGATGGAAGAGTGCAATTGGAAGTTCTGATACTGTACAGAGCTTTTCAGACTGCATTTTGTTACAGAGCAGGCTCAGCTCTGTGGTGATGCTTTTTTGCAACCTTAAAGCTCATTCAGTTCCAGCCCCCTGCCATGGGCAGGAATGCCTTCCACTAGAGCAGGTTGATCATAGAATCATAGAATAGTTAGGGTATGCATACAACATACACACACACATATCTACACACAATTATAGTGTATATACATACACAATATACTAGGCCTTGATTCTTTCGTATGTCTCATTTTCAGCCTGAGTAGTGCAATTTGACTCTATAAAGACATTTGTGGTGCAATACATTAGAGTGGGAGGGTTTATTTCTTTATTAGCATCCCCAATGTTATCCCTCAGTTATGCAACCACAGACGTGCAGGGATTTGGCCATGGTTCTGCTTAAAATACAAGCCAGCAGCAGCCGTTGCCTCCAGCAGCACACTGAATCTGCAACTTATGAGGGCTGCTGGGGGCAGGCAGGTGAGGAGAGGCGAGGAGTGGTCAGTGAAATCCACGCTATTACTGGGAATAATCAGGAGCAGTTGGCAACCCTGCTCCTGCATATTCGCCAAGTGCTGGGTGATTCAGCCCCTCTCCATTTTCAGGCCAATGCGGCCGTCACTCTGAATTATTTTCAGTGAGCACTTCTATATCTCATGTCAGTTCCCAGTTCGAACCCATCACCGAGTGTCGAGGCTGCGACGTGCCGCACATGCCGATGAGCAGCCCCCCCTTCCCCTGCTTTGCTATTAACCTTTCCTTTTACCAGAGTTACCCCTTTGTCCTGCTGCAGTTTGCAGTGCCTGATAGAAGCAGCTGCCTGTGGCCAAAGGAACATCACATTTACATTTTCTTTCTTGAACCAGAGAGTGAGACACAGAATTGCAGTAAATGATCTCCCCTTTCTCTTTTTTTTTTCCACCTTCCCCCCCAATCGTCTTTAATGCATTGCCTAGAAATCTATTTCTTATCTATTTTTTGCTAGATGGATCAACAGGGCTGAGAATGTAACCCTTTGTCAGCTATGGAAATCTTTTTATCCCATAAAAATGATTAGACTTGATGCAATTAGGATTATGAGGAGGTGGGGGGAGCCTAGGACAGTGTGCCTTGTCTACTGCTGTCTTCTGACACATTAACAGCCTGTTTATTAACCGCTTTACATTTGGGCTACAAGCAATGCATTCTTATTCCCAATAAGCCAGGAGAAATGGGCACGTGTGCTGATAGGAAATGTGAGCCTCACTCTTCTTTTTGGCTGTCTCCCTCCCATCTTTCTGCATATGAATCCAGGAGGAGGGCTCTGACTTGAGGCAAAACCCCAGCGCCTGGAAAAACGCCTGTTTCCATCTGCCACTTCTCGAAGGGGTGGTTTGTGTTTGCGTCTTGTCTGGCTGGGAATACAAGGACATGGAGCTGCCCCTCTCCTTCCCCACTGCCCCCTTGGTATCCCTTTGGATGGGTTTGAGGGGGGTTGCACTGGAGGCAAAGGTGTGTGTTGGCTCCCTCCTTACCAGACCTGGGGTTGAATTGCTTATCCTCTTCTACCATTGCCATCCTGCGATTCCACTGCACATTCAGCTTGGATGTGCTCTTGGGGAATTACCACTTTAGTTTTGTGAGACAACCTGCAACGTTTTTTCCCTCTGATACTCTCAGAAAGAGAATAGATAGGGGTTATATCCCAAGAGATTTACAAGCACACCTTCTGCATTCTCTTTGCCTGCATTCCTCCCTTGCACTGCCTGGGCTGTGCTCCTGTAGCTTATCCAAGGGCCTGACCTAGTGTGAACACCAACGAGTGCCCCCAGTGCACAGAGCATGATGGCATCACAGCAGAAGAACAAATCCCTCCTGGTTCAGTGGGAAAACACAGTGTGTGGGGGTCATGCTGAGCTCAGAGAAGTGTCTTTATACTGCAGTGTCTGTGTGCTGGGCCCTGTTGCAGCTTCTGCTGCCCACTGTGCTCCTGGGGTGACGGTGTGGGTGAGGATGTAGGGCCCTGGAGCCATGCAGACAGGGCATGAGGGGCACCTGAGTGCATTCTCTGTTAGGCTGTTGTAGCCCTTTACATGCATCTCTTCAAAAATTGCTCCTTCCGAGGGGAAAACTGCTCCTGAGCCTCCCTTTGCCCCTGTTTCCTTGTTTGATGTGAATGACAGCTCCTGGCTGAGAGGCCAGGATCTGAGTGCAAGCTGGTACAGGGCTCAAGGAAAACTTTATATAAAACTAAAGGAGATTTATTGCAGGTCCTAGGAATCAATTAATAAAACAAGGCTAAATAAATCCTATTGCACAAACTGTGTAAGGTTCCCACCTGAGCATCATCTCCATGTGAGAGGCATTAAGGTGTGTGCTGGTGCTAAAGCAGACACAAGTCAAAGGCCAACATCCACCCTTTGTTTCTCATGATTGCCGACACTAGATTTCCAAGCATCTCTGTGTTAGTTAATAGCAATGCAATTATTTTTCCTGGTTTTGTTTGGGGATTGCAAACGCTCTCATAATGGCATCATTCCCCATTCCCTCCCACGCTCTAACTGCACCTTGTTTCATGACTTGCTTTCTAGTTGCCAAATATAACTTCAGAAAGAACTTTCCCCATAGCAGCAGGGCACTCCCCTGTGTCACGCTGTGCCTGCCATGGAGATCGGAGCCCAGCGAGGATGCTGGGAGGGGACAGATGCTGTGAGCTGGAATCAAAATCAATTCTCCTTTCTCTTATCCTCTTTTTTTTTTTTCCCCCCTTTCTATTTCTTTTACTGTGAACTGGATGCTTTTGTTGGACAATGGTAAATCTCTCCCATTCCCTTGCACTGAATGGGTGCAAGAGAGCCCAGCAGCATTGTGTGAGCGCTGAAGAATCAAGGCAGTAACCCTGTGGTTTGGCACCGGCTTGCCTCTGTATCCCAGCAGAGCCATGGAATACGGATGAGCATATATAGGATAATATATGTGATAAATATTTAATATTATATATAGGATATAGGTACAATTTTATGTATAGAATATATATTCGACTCCTTACTAGGGGGACAGATAGCCCCTCATCGTTAGGAGCGAAGCAGCAGTCCGCTGTCAGGCAGTACCAAGACCTTGGTAACTTCAGCACACAGGGCACATCTTGTGATGTACAACTAACATGCAGCCTTGCCAGCACTTCCACAGCTACTCCTTGTGCTCTAGCTAGATAAGCCCAAATCCCTCATTTGAAATGCCAGTAGCAAGACCCTTGAAGAGTTTATGCAACATCTTCCCACCCCTCCTGCCCCGCTCCAGGGAAGGCGAAGACCCAGCCTAAAGCTATCTCAGATTCTGAATATTGTGCCTCCCCCCTTGACTTCCAATTGAAAAAGATTACAAATAATGTTAAATAATATAGTTTATAACCTCAGGGCTGTTTTCAACTGTGTATAGACCAGTTGTCAACAGGCAGAGAGGAAGGGAAGGGAAATTATAGGCTGCACAAAAGAGGAAAGTAAAAGTGAAAGCTCCATAAAAGAAAGTGGAACTATTATGGAGCAAAATGCCAACTCATTACAAAGCAGCCAAATAAGAGAGAAATACAGCTTTACCCGTAATAGCAGTTTACAAGGGAACATTGTATTGCAACATAGCGGTGGTGCTATAATTTGCTCTAACAACTCCAATTATGCCTTTTATTGATTTGGCAACACATTTAATAGGAGTAGCCACACCTCTTGTGTTACAAATCATTAAAGGTGTTGAACAGTGTAATTTTAAAATTGTCCTTCTCCTACAGATGTCAGTGTGACAGCATAATTTCCCCTGATTTCTGCTATGTAAACACTGCATTACAGTCATTTCCCCCTTACAAAGCAGAAATGTTGTCAGCCTGGGTTTTTTTTGTGCAGAAACATCCATTTAATATTTTCCCCCCAGTCTATTCTCCTAATTGCTGGGTTTTTTCCCTTTTTTTTTCCTCTTTCTTTCGCTCCTTTTTCGCCTTCTCTCTGGAAAATAAACACTCTGTTTTGCCATCTTCTACAGCAACCTTAATTGCTACTTAAATCTTCAATATGCACTTAATACTGGGGAGGTAAAACCCTTTTGGTTCAATCCTGTTCCACTTCACTCAAGTAGTGTTTCAGGGCTGGTTAAAAGCAGTGTTATCTCCTGATGGCAATTTTGACAGGTGATAGCCATTCCAGAACCAGTTTCCTTGCAAAACTCAGCAAACAGCTCAGAAAAAGACCCAAAACTTTCTCATTTTGGTGTTCTTCCCATTCTATGGGGTCTAAATTTTGCCTTCCCTGGACCTCAGGGCAAAAGCTTGGCTTTAGGAAGAGCAGGATGTGCATGACAGGGCAGGTCTTGACATTCACACTGCTTAAAAGTGGTGTTTCTCAGGCTGGCAGAGGATGGTGGTTCAAGGATCTCTCACCAGGACCCTTCAGCTGGCCTTTGCTCCCAGAGCTGGAGCGCAGGGTGATCCAGGAGGGTGCGTTTTCCTGCTTGCAGCTCCAGCAGCCCTCTGGTCCCAAGGCAGTGAAGCTCACAGGGAACCGCGGAGACAAAGAATGTGTTTCCCCTCTCTTGTCAAGCACATGCAGGCGGTGACATGTGTAAATGAACCTGACAAGCTCTTTGATAAACAAATAGAGGCCACCAACCAGGCTTTTGGCACGCCAACATGCCACATGTTTACACCAAAAGTGCCTCATTGCCCTGTGTGCCCGCTCCCAGGGCCCGGCCCCCGGGCAGCAGCCGCCCGCTGCCTGTCTGCATTTGTCTGGCTCCAGCAAACTGTCTCATTAACAGCTGTGTGGAGGGGGAAAGGGAAGAAGCAGGGAATCAAACACAACCCAAGCTTGAGGAGGGTGACGTTTTTCACGCTGCAGTGAGTAAAGCAGCTCTGTGTCCTGCTGCCAGGGCTGACCCCCAGCCCACCCCATCTGGCAGCGCCATGACAAAGCCCCGTGAGCCAGCCTGACACCAAGCATGGGTGGCTGGGGCTGCAGAGAGGAGCTCTGAGACATTTCACAGGCGTGTGTGTCTGCCAAGGTGCCAGACAGAGCTGTCGAGCTCTCCTCTTCCTCAGCACCTGATGCTGATTCGGGTTAAGGCAGCATGATGGTGGCTATTGCTGCAGGAAAGAAGATCCCACCAGCTGGATAAAGGAGGGGGCAGGCACCCATGGGTGTGGGTCAGTCTGTTGGTGACGGTGGGATGCCAGTGATGCTGGAGGCAGTGTGGCAGTGCAGGGCTGTTGTTTGTGTGTGAGGAGCTTGGGTTGTGAAAGGCTTCAGGTTTTGGCCATCTCCAGGCACATGCGGCTTGGTATAGGGATGTGGGGTGTGGGGATGCTTCAACAGCTGGAAGTCTTTATAGCCAAGAGGACTGGACTGCAGCTGTAGCGATCTGCATGTGCATGGAGAACAACAACTTCTGGTGTTTGACAGGCAAACCTCTATAGATTTATCACCCCTGCCTGGTAACATTGAATTGAACTGGAAGCTGTAGCTTGGCTTCTTTGGGAAGACAGTGGCAGAACTAAAACAGTTCTCAGAAGGCATTAAAGTATTGCTTCCTCCAGGAAGTTGGATTATGCTAAAGAAACCCAATGCAATGGGATTTCACCCCTTTTAGGGACGAAGAGCCGGGGTGTCATTATGGAAGGAAAGCTGGCTGGGGTGGGGAGCAGCAGCATGGTCTGTGGTGGGGCATCAGTGTGATGTTAACTCCAAGCTTTTCTGGGAAGGGAATTTGTTTTGCTAGAGCTAATCATCCCCATGCATTTTTCATTAGCATTATTATCCCAAAGAAAGGCTGCTGCAAAGTGCTTGCAAGGAGAGGAGGTATTTGCTACCTCCAGTGGAGTTTTACAAAGGGAGAAGGAGCTCCTGTTGGTATTCTGGTGTGATGCCTCTGAACTGATCTTCCCAATCAATTCAGACTTAATACCAAAGCCTGCTCAAATATACAAATCATAAGGAAAGCTTTCAGAGGGTTTATATATAGCTTGGTTTGCCTACATCTTCCCTGGATGGAAATCGTGAATTATTTTGCTCCTCCTGGTTCATGCAACTGTTAATAGTGAAAATCATTCTATGGAACTGCGTGATCTTTAGGGTCGCTTCCAGCCCTAACCATTCTGAAGTTAATCCAAGTTCCACCTTAACCACCCCATGTTTCCAGGCTTGTGGATGGCCAAATGGGAATCTGGGCTGCCTCCTCTATAGCTGCTTTAATGGGAGCAGAAGCAGGAGCAGAGTGTATCTGCCTCTCTTTAGTGTTTTTATCCTTATGCATCCTCCTTCAGGACACTCAGGAGATCCAGGTGGCTTTTTAAACTACCATAGTAGTAGTATGAGGAGCAGTATGAGTAGTCTCCTCTCACTGAGGAGACTGTGAGCATCGCTGGCCAGAGGGCCTTGGGTGCTAAGTGAGGTTAGATGTACACTAGGGTGAGAAACCAAAGGGATGTGACCTGCTGGGTGGGGATATGGAATTCCCACTGCCTGCCTCGTGCAGCAGCTTCTGCAGGAGCTGAGCGGTGAGCGGCTGAAGAGAGGCCCCCAGGAGGCAGATGAGGAGATGGATGCACACCACAGTTTCCCTATGAATGCATGTATAGCACAGTGTAAATGACTTAAAATCAGGAGAAATTCCCTTGGCTTAGTGAGGAGTCCTTACCTCAGCATGGGTATAAAACAAATTAGCTGTGATATAAACAAGAGGCTCAGGGAGGCTGTGATTGCTGCTGGAAGGATTCGGGAAGGAGGGTGATTCCTCTTCTCCTGGTTCCATTTAAGTTGGAGATCAGATGCTTCCCAGTAAAGATATAAATTATCAAGGCACTAAACTTCAGTGCCAATAAGCTCCCCAAATTTATTTGCATTTGTTATCTGGCAGTTTCATTTAGAGTGAAGAAACTTTCACTGTGGATCAGATCTTTTTAATATTTCCTCATAACTTCCCAGTGACAATCAGTTTTTCCATTAGGAGAGATCAGACACATAAGTAATACTGAGAGAGCTACTTGAATACCAAGTCATTCATTAGGAGCAATGCCACTGCCATGAATGCTGAGTGAATAGACAGCGAAGGGACACTGAAAATTAAAGGTTATTCTGGGTTCATTAACTTCTGCACTCCTTTCTAAACCAAAACCTTGGGTGAGAGCAGCCTTTGACTCTTAAACGGGATCTCCTTGTCCCCTAATCTAAAAAACATTAACATCATTTGACTATTTCCCCTTTCTGCTTAGTATGAGCAAGAAAAGAAGTGTTTGAATTAATGTTCTTGGAAGTGATGTGCAGCCACAGAACCGTGCGTGTGAGCATCCGCTTTGCTTTGCTTTCAGCCTTTCCACGTACCTCTGGCTTTGATATGCAGCACCTTCTGCTTGTATTGATTAGCCCCGATTTCTTCCTCAGAGTCTTATGTTTCTACTGTTTTATTCTGATTTTCTGTTTGTGTACCCAATCTGTCTTCAGCCAAATGAAAAAATGAACTGAAAGTAGTTTGGTAGTAGAAGTAGTTGCAATCTCAAGGGCAGATACAATGGGTAAGAAAGGGGCTCATATATGTTGGTAGATGTTAGAGCCTGCAGAGAAAATGTCATTTGGGTGGTCAGAAAGAGCAAGCTGGCCCTGTGCTGTTTTCATCCCAGACACCATCACACAGTTCTGCTTTCCTGGGCTGGTGTGTTAAGCCTTTGGGTTATTATCCTGTAAATGTCACTCATGTACAAGTGATATTGATGGGTGATGTGCAGATCGGTTAAGGACCAATAGCCAAAAATGGATTCTTTTCATACTGATTGGCACGTGGGAGGAATGGTTGCACAGTCCAGCCCACGAGTGTTTAGTTCATATGTTCAATCCCAGACAATTACTACCACAAAGACTTGAGTTTGGTGATGGAGAAGAGTGACTCCTCCCAGAGAGAAGCTTTTATTCAGAGATGAGGAATAGAGGTGCTGTGTAAACGGTCTTAAGGGAATTCTGATGCAGAAATTGCCTCTTCCTCTGGGCCCTTGTTTCTCTGGGCTTGCTTGTTCAGTTGGGCTTGTTGCAGTAGTTGCAGAGCAGGAGTCATCGCTGGTCTCTGTGGGCTGGTTAGTCCATCTTGATTCAGTCTCCAGAGCTTAAGCCTTGGTTTAGGAAAGCTCCAAAGCTGTCTCCCTCCAGCACAATGATAAGCACATCCTCACCTGGGTTGCTTGTGGTACCTTTTGCCTGCAGTTGGGAAACCTCTGAACACGGGATGCTGCTCACTGAGCAGAGGTAACTCTCGAAGGCACCACAGGTGCCTTGCACATACAGGGGCAAAGCTCCTTCCAGCCCTGCCCGGTGCATCCATCACCTTTCTCTCATGGAGATGGATGCACTACCTGGCCATTCCCATCCCATGCAGTGTGGATTAGGAGCTGGGCTCAGGCACTGGTCCCTGTACGTGGATTTTTCTTCTTCCTAGGCTGTGCCTGCCCTGACTCCCCTGCATGACAAGGAGCGAGATACAGCGGTGTTGTATTTGTGTTGTAGAGCCAGAACCCATGTTCCTGCTGGGAAAGGGAAGAAACCTTATGTCTTGTTTTATTTCTTCCCCCTCTCCCTGCCTCTGTTGATCTGTTTAGCTTTTGAACCTGTGAGCTGAAGGAATCCTTGGCCACCAACAATGGGAAGCTTCTGAGCTGGAGAGATGGGGAGGGTGGAGAGGAGAGAGGATAGGGAAAACATATGGGAGGTGGGGCTGGTTGGTGAGATATAAAATATCCTCCTGAATTTCTGTCTGGAAAATTATGCTGATGGTGGAAGGCGAGAGGTTAAACTGAGGCAGAAAAGTTTGTGTCAGCCCTGTTTTGGTTTCTCTCTTCTCTAATTGCCACTTCCTTCCCCTCC